>CBVK0101253877.1:0-29442 GCA_900067695.1 Picea abies
CAAACATAAATACAATGTTATGAATGTGTGCAGGTAAACTTCCTATATACTTCATAAGAGTTTCTTGGGTATGTAATGGAATGTTTAACATTAATGCCATCTTACAAAATTCATCTGTGTATTATTGCACTGTTTGTCCCTTTCTTAGTTTAAGACCTTGCCATTCAATTAATTCCTTCTCTTTATAACCCAAAGGATAAAATTGTTTTCTAAGTGAAGAAACAAAAACTTTCCATGATGGAAATACAATACCCACTTGTTGCGTGCCATTTTGCAACTTGCTTTTCCACCAAATGAATGATGTGCCTGCAAGTCAAAGTGATGCCAATTTGATTTGAGTTGCCTCATCCTTGATTTGTTGCACACTGCAATAAACCTCCATCTGTCTGACCCAATTATCAAGCCTCTCTGCATTGACTTCACCATCATACATGGGTAATTTAAACTTCACGTCAAGCTTAACTAAATGAATCTCATGTTTATGTTTATGGGAATGTTTTCTTGCAGTGGACTTAGAACTTGTACTTGAAGAAGAAGAAGAAGAAGTAGATGGAGAAGAAGGAGGTGAAGGACGAGTTTTAGGAGGATCCTCTCCTTCTTCACTTTTGACCTTTGAAGATTCACCTAGAATCAGTCTCTTCTGCTCCAAGTAATCATCATATAGAAACTTCACCATCTCTGACATAGAGAAGAAAGTCTTTCGAAACTCTTTCTCCTCACAAGAAAGTCCCTCTTCCGATTCCATCTTCTCACTTTGAGAATTTCTCTTTCTCATTCCAATGTCAGGATTCTCTTCAACAAGCTCTCCTTCACCAGGATTCATATTTTCCCTGGTAATCATGCAAACTCAAAAACCAACTGTCAACCTTCTCTGATACCACTTGATCCGAAAAGATCTTTTAAAGACTATGGTTGAGTTTTAAAACATGAGTTCATTAACCATTTAAGAAATTGATGAAAGAGGAAGAAATAAAGATGTAACATGGAATCCATAATGAAATATACAGATCTGGAAATAATCACAAGAATCAACAAACCATAACAACAAAAAGTTGTTAATAGAGTTCGACAATATCGCCTACATCTTCGAGCCTTTGTCTCAGTGGGTGAGGATTTATTATTTCTCTTCAAAGCTTCAAAAGTACATCATAAAAGTGTCAAATGGATTACAAAATAATATCCCCATGTTCTTCTATATCTAAAGAACCCAACACAACTGACGACACTAAAAACAGATGAACGAAGCTCCCAGAAATGGCCCGCAAAGTTGCTCTCCTCAATGGCTTCCTTGCATAAAAATGGCTTTGGATTTTCAATTCTTCAACATTTATCCTCTTCTGAACCTCTCATATTATATAGGATTGAGTTTGAAAACAACCTCCAAACTTCTCCCCAAGAAATGGCCTCAAAAAGAGCTCCAAATCCTCCAATAATGGCCCAAATCCCCCCAAACAGGCTTAAAAATCAATTAAAATCTTAACATATAGTTAAAAAACCCAAATTTGGGAATAATACAGGGCACAACCCCTTTTCTCTAGGCCCCTAGTCACATGCAATCTACCATGTGGCCGAGAGATGGGCTAGCGTGCTGGTTGTTAGCCCTAGTCTGCGTTAAACCTCGGTCGCATGGCCATGTGTCCTTCCCCTATGCTTCCACACACTCCCAAAATCTTGGCCTAAAGTACGGTCTTGTAGGTATGGCCATGTGGCCACCCCTGACCTCTCAACGTGCCCTCTATAGTATCTTTATCCATGATTCTTGACCCCTGGTTGGTCGAGGTTGGCCCCCGCCGATCGAGGCTTAGCCCAAAACTACGACCCAACTCAACACTTAAACCAATTTTTCCGCCATACGATTAAGTCTTAACGGTAGCCCGACCGGTCTAATGGTGGTTACAGAGACTTTGGCTTGTTTGAAGGTCTTGGGTTCGATTCTTACTGTAATATCCCTAAGGCCGAACCCAATTGTAAATGTAAATGAAAATGTACTTAAGATTGTGAGTTGTCTGACATCATTTTGTATGCACCTTCATGGAATAGTGCGTGCATGTACTGTGCAGTGAAATGATGAAGTGTGCACATTGTAGGATATCGTGTGTGATTGTGAGGCCAACAAGACTTTGTGTATATGGTATGTTTTATAGGCTACTGAGCCAGTTATTATAAGCTAGGATGCTTATGTTTTGATTAGGCTGGAGAGCCTAGATGTTAAAGGCCAGTGCACCTATTTTTGTGTATGTCTCAAAATTAATATGAAATGGGATAAGTTAAGGAAAGGGGCTAAGCTAGGGAGATTAAGCCAAAAAGGAATATTATATTAATATTTCTTAAATATAAAGTATGGATAATTATTTTATCCTAAGTTCTAAATTTGGGGACAAGTGGGCCAAAGTAGCTTCCAACATGACAAGTGTCAAGTTGGGGACATGCATACATATTGTTGAGATTTAATTCATTTCTTATCATCTTTTACAACATTCTCTCCATCATTCCTTTCATCATTCAGTCATCTAGTCAATCATCCATGAGCATGCACACACCCATGGAGCTATCTTTCGTACCTTCATGACTGTATGTAAACTTGTATCAATGGCCATTTTGTGAGGGTGTAGCTGGTTAGCTTGGGAACTGGATTGAAGAGGCGGGTTGTTAGGCCCGTGAGAAATTCTCTAAGTGAGATAATTGTTGGGAATTGATTTCCTGAAGGTGCTAAACTACAACTACAGAGCTCTGAGACTTCCTGTTCGGCTTGTTGCTGAAGCCCGAAAAGGAATTGGGTCAACTGAAGGATTGTTGAGTAGAGAAGGGGCACACTTCCTGGGTGGGAAAGGCATGTGGGGAATGAGAGACTGTAGGCTGTTAGTTTGAGTTGGCACTTGTGACAGAGTCTTTCCTGTTGTCTATGATCCTTTAGCCTAGTTAGGAATCCCTTTACCCGGGTAGAGTTTAGTCCCAGCTCGGGGGCGACTCACTGTTGAGAGTGATGAATAGTGTGGTCTAACGCTGGGAGGTTCGTGGAAGGTCTGGACGTAGTTGGTGACATTCTTACCAAGATAAGTGCCAATTGTGTGATAAATTAGATGTTGCATTGTTATTTACATGTGTATTTTCATTGGTTTATCTTGTGTGTGGTTATGACTGTCTGTATATTTATGGGTATTTCTTATATATGCTGCATGTATATGATTACTGTTATTTCCGTGTGAATCTATGTATTTACATATGTATTTGTCCGTTTACATTTTATATATAATGCTTCTGCAAGAGTTCCGTGTGTGTATGTTTTAATTGCATGCAGTTCGAAACATTTATGTGGCATAGCTCAGTTGCATACTGGGTATGTTACAATATGTTACGCAGAGAGAGAACAATGAGAGTTCTCTAGAATAGCATGGTTCGACATGGATGGTCGGGGACATTACACTTATGAAGTATCATAACCTTTTATATTTTCCAACCAACTGGAGGGTTCCATGTGGCAACCCACGATTGGGACACATGGCACCAAATCATTCATCCACTACATTGACACATGTTGATATGTCATTCATCCACCTTTCTGCCAACAAACACCCAGTCAACATGCGAATGCATTTTCCACATCACTGTATGGCCGTACGACTTGTACGATTAGCTGCAACCTGTCTGACAGATGTCAGTCCGTACCGCCCAGTCACCTACCACATGTCACCTCTGAATGATGCCACATCATCATGATGATGTCATCATGACATCATGTTGACATCATCTTGACACATGATGATGTCACCTATCGTACCTATTGACATCAATGTTGACATTGACCAGTTTGACTTTTTGCTTGTTTGGCAAAACGAACATAACACAATATCTTTCTCATACGATGTATGTTTGAGCCTGTTCAAGTTGCGTTGGATTCATAACAACGAGGCCTACGCACACGTATTTTTTGAAGTAATTTTGAGCAATTTGATTTTTAGGCCTTCCTGGACCCATTTTGCTTCTTGGATCCATTTTGGATCATTGACCATGGGGGATACGTTGGGAGGCCTCTAAGTCCCTTGTATAATTCATCATACATTAAGCCATTAGAAATTATCATAAGTGAATATATGAATGTATATGTAATAAATTACATGATAAAGAGAACCTAGTGAGTGATTAGTTTTTCCATTAGGTACAACCTCTCCAACCATATATCTATTGTATAAATACTCTCAAACAATGAATATGAAATCAATTGGTTAACCTTCCGAAATATCTCTCTTGAGCATCATTTGTGTGCTTGTTGTAATGTAGTTCTTTTATTGAATGCATGTGTTTAAATGAGAATATTACGACACCATGTATTGATAACGTTAGTTACAACCTTAGATATATTAGACACCCCCCTTACATGGAGGGGTGAGTCCCACCTCGCTGGTTGATGTGGAATTTTTGGTGTCTTTATCACGACTAAAATATCAATATGTGATTGGATAGTTAAATGAGAATGAAATGAACTATGAGTGAGTGACACAACTCTCATGTAGTTGGATTTATATGCATGAATATATGCTCCTTAGCAATCTTATTGAAGTGTTGATGGATTATAGAGGTCCCTTTGTGATGGAGTTGTTGATTTGATATAAAAATAGTGATTTTTATTATAGTATACCTAGGGAGGTAATATGGGGTACCTAAGGAGGTACCTAATGGGATTAATAATAGATATATGGCCATGCACATGTAATAGTCAGGGATGATTTTAAGGATGGAAATTTATTTTAAAATATAGAAGCCTTGGCGAATCTTACTAATCCTTCATATGCCAACTATAAATGTTTGGCGATACTTTTGTAAAATTATTCAAAATTCTAAGGATTTTATATAGTTTGTATAAAATTTTGGCGATTTTTAAGGTAAAATAATTTTATTCTATAGAATTTGGGCGAATCATTTTTAAAATAATGAATCTCGTTTTTGGAAAAGCCATGAAAAATTAGCCCATGAACGAAATTTAGCCCCTAAAATCATCTATGGTAATAGTGTGAAAACAATAAAGGTGTAAAGGTGAGAATGATTTCTAGAAGGTTCCGCCTACTAGAATATTTGTTCTCTAGAATGTTCCAGAGAGAGAGAGAGAGAATGCTATATAAAGAAGTGTAAACAATGTATTGAAGTATAGTGAAGAATTTTGTTAATATAACAAGAAAGTATTTCTTAGGAGTGCATTCCTTCCATAAGGAATAATATATGGTGTTACCGTAACTTAATGGTTTTGACTATTTCTTGTGTTCAATAATTTGGTGAATGATTTGGTTTACTTTTTTTGTGATTAATGGTTTATCTTATAATATAATTTCAGATATACCTAGGTACATAACAATTGGTATCAAAGCTCTTTCTTCAACCAAAGGAGGAAGAAATAGTTGAGTTCTTTTTGCATATTTTTTCTAGGGAAAAAAAGGGAGTGGCACACTTTAGACTCAATTTTGAAACATTTTGATAATAATTTGGAAAAAAAATTGGATATCTGAATTCCTATAGGAAAAACACCCAATTTCAAAAAAAACATCTGCCAAAATGAAGTCTAGAAAATGAATTTATCAACATTTTAAAATCATCAATTTTTCAAGTTTTTTCCCCAAAAAGCCGCGATTTGCAAAGTAAGTTATTTTTTATAAGCTCTAGTTTTCTTTTTGGGTTATGGAAAGTAGGATAGTTTTTAATGGAAAATATGATGTCCCTAGTATTTAATACTTCATAGCATCCGAAAAGTCAATATGGGAAGGGTTTTGGAAATATATTTTACCCCAGGGTTTCAAAAAAGATACAATCTTTGGACTTTTCCAAGAGGGCACTTTCCAATGAAGCATCTAAACAATCCCTTTTAGACAAGTGGTATCATGCCAAGGGTAAGGATGAAGCAAGAACCAATGGTTTATTATTAGGTGGAAAATCCATACTACAGGTTCACAGATTCATTCAACAAGAGAAGGTTATTGTTTCTATTAATCCTAGTTGCCAACAAAATTTTATCAATGTTCAATTGGTTAATAGATTGCAAGTTCCTGCAAAGAATAATCAAAGCACACATGTTGAGGTTAAAAATGTTCAATTTTTTAAATATTTGAATCTTAGTATGGATAAATATGCACTGCATTCCTATTTTTATGCTATATATATAGAGGATGTGGATATTGTTTTGGGATATCCTGGGAGAGACTTAGTGGGTACAATTAATATTAATGTGCAAAAGAAGTTTTTGAAGTTGTGGTACAAGAAAAGGAAGATCACATTGTGAGATGTGTCTCTTAGTAAGAAATAAGAGCCCACAGGGGAAATAAAAAAAATTATTGCAGAGTCCAAAGTTAAATCAAAAGCAGATTCTACAGTAGGACTTGAAGAAAAACCCCAATAAGGATACAATTGTTGGATTATCAAGAGGGGGGGTGAGCAAGTAATAGAGAAATTTAATTCTTTTTAACCATATAATGAAAGTGTTATATCAGTGTAGAATTATCATCCAATAATTGCAAAGTAAATAAACAATGAACAAATGAGCAATCATACACATACACTAAACCAATGTTTTTACGTGGAAACCCAAAGTGGGAGAAAACCACATAATTCCTTTTGTTATATGTCTTGAAGAATTACATTCATTGGAAGCACCAACTTCCTTTATTTTTCAGTTGCAAATGTAAGGAGGCTCCAACCCCTGGTTTCTTAGGCTACAACTTGAGGGAATCTCCAACTCCCCAATTCTATGGATACAACTAGAAGGAGGCTACAACCCCCTAAGTTCTCCGGATACAATCGGAAGGTGACTACAACCACCTATCCTTGCCCCATCTAACTGCCTTGAAATATAAATTCCAAATGTATACAAACTATCACTGCCACTGAATCAATCACTTCCACTGTCAACCTGTCATTGTCAACCTGTACCAATAATATGTAACAACCTATACCAATCAACCTGCACCAAACAACCTGTACCAATAACCTGAACCAACATGTACCATGCATCAACCATGCATCAAGCTTGACTCATCAAGATGTACCAACATCATCAACTATACACCTCATGTATGTGCCAACTCATAAACTACTTGTATGAACCATGTACCCAACATGTACCTCAACCATATACCAAAGACATACACCAATATAACCATCAAAAGTTATCAAAAAATTCATTACTCTATCCATAAACCAAATACAATAAACCCTTACATCAAACCATGTGCCACAACCTCACTATTATGTAGCCGCAAGCTAAACCAACAACTTTAGCAATACATCACAACCAAAAGACCAATACTCATATGCCAAATACCAACAACAAAATACCAACTGTATCCCTCAACAAATCTGATATATGCAGCAATACTGAACATCCAATACCATCTCAAGAGATAAAACCTAGCTCACAAAACATACCCCAAACAAGATGTTCCATATCTCTCATAAATAGACCCCAACCATGTTGTTGCCGCGATTTTTCTGCCACACTTTTTCTGTCGCGATTTTTCTGCCGTGATTTTTCTGCGCATTGTTTCTACCACACTTTTTCTACCGCAATTTTTCTATCGCACTTTTTCTGCCGCAAGTTTTTTACTGCGATTTTTCTGTCGCAGTTTTCCTACCGCACTTTTTCTTCTGCACTTTTCTTGCCGCACTTTTCCTGCCACACTTTTTCTGTCGCACTTTTTCTTCTGCACTTTTCTTGTCGCACTTTTCCTGCCACACTTTTCTCTATCGATAATACTTGCCCAAATAACCTTTCACAAAATAGATATTCAATGATATTCAGTAGGTTCAAGTGTGATTAAATGAGAGAGCCTTTCCTCTTATTTATACTTTCATGTACGATCCCACTTTCCTTATTTTAGTGAGTTCTCCATTAACTTTATTATTTAAATAATTTCTTTTGCAAACACTTTGACTACTTTGACCTTTTTGGATAAATTCGTTCTAGAAATTTCAACCCACAACGATTTGTTGTTACAGAGATTGAACTGGTGTTATCGGGTGAAATTGAATGAATTTCATAGTTGCAGGATGTCTATGGTAAATTGGGGAAAAGCTAAGCAAAATCCCCAATTTCTGCAACGGAATTGACCAGGAATTGTTGCTCATAAAAATGAGTGTGCGCAGGAGGGCGCACTAAAAATACATGATGTGCGCAGGAGGGCGCACTAAAAATACATGATGCGTAGTGAAAATCTTGTGATAGGTAAAATTTGGCACTGTGCGAAAAGATATTGGTGTGTTGGCGTGCGTGCTCAATTTTGGTGCCTCATGGAAAAATGTTAGTGTGCAGGTGTGTGTGCTAAATTTCGGTGTCGCGCGGAAAAATGTTAGTGTGCAGGCGTGCGTGCTAAATTTCGACGTCGCGTGAAAAAATGTTGGTGTACAGGAATCCACAATAAATTTAGCATTGCGTGATAAATTTAGCATTGCGCTGTATGCACACACATAATAATGACACACGTGGTGTGCACAGTGTTGGCATAGCGCAATGGAGTATGGTAGTTGCGTGCGCAATGTGGGTAAATGTGGTTGCACGACAATGTAGTGAATGGTGCGCGCAAAGTATTGGTGCACGGTGGGTTATACTAAACTTAGGCATGGTGCAACATGTCGAGTGAAATGCGCGTGGAATATCAGTGCACAGTAAAAAGACTACGCCCAGTGGATATCAGCGTGCGGTCCCAAAACTGTGCATGGTGGGTATTGGTGCGTGACATAAAAGTAGTGCGCACAAGTTATTGGCGTGACAGAGAAGTGATACAGAGTGGTTTTAAAGTGCACGAAGCATGATTTACCTTGTGTCATTGATGCACATGGTAAATACAGGTGCACATATTGAAATTTGTGCACGTGAAGTCGTTTGAAGGGTGAAAAACAACAAAAAAACAGTGATTTTCTACGACGTTTTATATCATTTGAACGTCATCTTTTTGCAACGCGTTTTTTAGGGCCTTAAGAGCATTTTTAAGAATTCAAAAACCATGAGATAGAGGTGTACTGAAGGTACGCTTTATCTCTACAACTCAAATAAAATATCTTGGAGAGAGATTTCTAATGGTGTAAACTGTTTGTCAAACGAAGCTTTATGAGAAAGTTACAACACAAACAGTGAAGGGTAAATTTTAAGACCCCACTAACTTCAAAGAGCCATAACTTTCTGCTCCAGAATTAGATTGAGGTGCAGGAGTAGTCAATGGAAAGATATTGAACCATAGAACACAATAATAGAGTTCAATTAAATTTATGGCCATGTTAAAAGTGTTTAATATGGAAAATAAGGAACCTATAGCATATCAGTTACAATATGGTATATTGGCCTAGAACTTCAGCAGGTTGTAACTAGTAGCCAAGAACCCATAAAGAGATGAAACTTGGAAAGAGTGTCCATAATATGTATATGAGGAAACCCAATTGAGATCCTATCAAAATTCCAAAGGAGTAGTGCAAAAATGCATAATTACAACGCAAAGTTGCGCCAAGTTGAAAAAATGAACAGAAACATTAATGGGCAATTTTGAAATAACCATAACTTTTTGCTCAAGACTCGAAATTAAGCATGGGAGAAGGAATTGGAAAGGTTTCAGATAGTGAAATCTAAATATACACCCAAAAAATTGATCTGGGAATTTAATTTTCCAGGAAATTATAAGAAAGATTTCTGATATATTATTGAACCAAAATGGTTCATATTTTTCATGAAATTGTTGAAACAGTTAGCCTGACAAATTTTTGTTGGCTGCACATTTTGTAGAGTTAAAAACAACTATATCAGATCAAGATCAACATAGAGTCTAGAGTAATGGAAGAGGAACAAGGGACTTACAGTCAGGAGGATGAAATGAGAGGGATGGATGTCCATTTTGGCATTGAAGGAACAAACTCCAATGAACATGAAGATGAAAGGAATGAAAACAGGAATATGGAAGAGACCATTAAAATTTGTAGAGGGATGTCCAAATCCATAAAGAGGATAATGAAAGACTTATGAGAGCCAAGGAGCAGTAGGATGAATTCAACATGAATTTAATGCAGAGCTTGAATCGAATAGAAAAGAAATTTGATAAGGAGAGTGGCTCAAGAAAATCTGGAAGTCACACGCCTTCTGATGAGAAAAGAAAATCCAGAAGTGTTAGCAGACATCACCAACACTCCCTAAGGCATTCCAATAAGAGAGAACACAACATCTTGATTCCATCCCCTATCAAAAATCATAAGAGCTCTGGTATGGATGAGCTACAAGGAGAAATGAACAAAATCAAACCTCCTACATTTTATGGTGAGCACAAGAAGGATGAAGATGCAGAGACATGGATGTTGGGCATGAGAAAGTATTTACAATTGAATAATTATTCTTCTCATGCAGAAGGTAGAGTTTCCATCTATCAACTCAAAGGAAAAGCATCCATGTGGTGGGATTAACTTGTGCAAGTGTAGCACATCAAAGAGAAAAGTGTTACTTGGAGGGAATTCAAGAATTAGTTTGAGAATAAATACTTCACTAAGAGATACTATGACAAGAAAATGAAAGAATTCTTTGAGCTCAAGCTTGGGAGTATGACCATATAAGAATATGAGAGAAGGTTTTTAGAACTGTTGAAGTATGTCTCTTTCATTAAGGATGAGACAATTAAGATTCAAAGGTATTTGAGTGGTTTTCCATCCTTCATCAGTGACAAAATACAGTATGATGATCCCAAGACATTGGAGGAGACCATAAGGTGAGATAAATGCCTTTATGATCAACAAAAGTCAAGGCCAACTTTCCAAAAATCTTGGGAAGACAAAAAGAAATTCAAGGTGGATCAGAGGAAGAAGAGAGCTAAGCCACCATTCTTCAGAAATAATCCATGGGGATGACAAACTCCTAGAGAGCCCAGAACGATTGAAACAAGGGGTCAAAGGCCAAGGAAGCCACCTATTCAATGTTGGGGTTGTAAAGGGGATCATATGTTCAGATATTGTCCTCACAAAGTTGAAAAAGTGAGAACTGTTCACAATGTACAACAAGCTGAAACAATGGAGGACATGGGGAGAAATGCACCAAGGATCTATGCAACCCTGGACAACAAGCAAGCATAGTATCAGTCACATATGATTGAAGTGAAAGGTATGATCAACAACCAAACCATTGTTATTTTAATTGATTTAGAAACTAGTCGTAGTTATATAGATCCTAAGATGGTTGAAAGTTTGCATTTTCCAAGAAGCAAGCATGGAAAATCTTGGTTGGTGCAGCTGGCTACAGGATCCAAAAGAAAAGTTAATGAGATGGTTAAGTCATGTCTTATGGACATGAATGGACTGAACACCAGGGAATATTTGAACATCTTGCCTTTAGGTTCCTATGACTGTATAATTGGGATGGATTGGTTGGACCAGCATCATGCGATGTTGGACTATCATAACAAGGCATTTACTTGATTGGATGAGGAAGGGAGCCTAGGAAAAGTGCAGGGAATTCCTAGGGCAGTAACCATTAGAGAGATTTCAACATCGCAACTGAAGAAATGTTACAAGAAAGGGTGTCAAATATTTGTAGCTCATATGGAGGAGACACCTAAAGATAAGGTGCCAAATTTGGAAGATTATGCAGTCCTGGAATATTTTGAAGATGTGTTCAAGGAGGTACCAGAACTACCTCCAAAGAGAGACATTGATTTCTCTATAAATTTAATGCTTGGAGCAGCTCTAGTGTCAAAGAATCTTTACATAATGAGTACACCAGAGATGAAGGAGTTGCAAATGCAACTTTAAGAGCTTCTGAAGAAGGGGCATATATGCCCAAGTGTGTCACCTTGGGGTGCCCCAGTCTTGTTTGTGAAGAAGAAATATGGAACATTAAGATTGTGCATTGATTTCAGACAGTTGAATAAAGTGACTGTGAAGAATAAATATCCTCTGCCAAGGATTGATGATCTTTTTTTATCAATTGAAGGATGCAAAGATATTTTCAAAGATAGATCTTAGGTCAGGATACCATCATGTAAGGATTAAAGAGGAGGATATAATCAAGACCGCCTTTAGGACAAGGTATGGTCATTATGAGTTCATAGTGGTGCCATTTGGGTTTTCAAATGCACCAATTGTTTTCATGTGCTTAATGAATGGTGTTTTCCGAGAATATTTAGACAATTTTGTATTGTCTTTTTGGATGACATTATTATATACTCTAAGTTGGAAGAAGAGCATGAGCATCATTTGAGAATGGTGTTGAAATTATTAAGGGATCATCAGTTGTATGCCAAATTGATCAAGTGCTCATTTTATTAGAATCAAATTCATTATTTGGGGCATATAATTTCAAAGGATGGGATACCAATGGATCCTGAGAAGATAGAATCCATTAGAGATTGGTCAACGCCAAAGAATGTGACAGAGGTCAAATCATTCATGGGCCTTGCAAGATACTACAAGAGATTTATTGAAGTATTTTCAAAGATTGCACACCCAATCACTTCCTTGCAAAGAAAGGGTGTGAAATTTCAGTGGACATTGGATTGTGAAAAGAGTTTTCAACACTTGAAACAATTGTTAACAAGTGCTCCAATACTAAGGATTGCAGACCCAAATGAAGACTTCATTGTATGCACAGATGCATGTAAAGAGGGACTTGGTGGAGTCCTCAATCAAAATGGGTTTGTTATATGTTATGAATCAAAGAAGTTGAAGGAGCATGAAAGACACTATGCCACTCATGATTTGGAGTTGGAAGCCATAGTGCATGCCTTGAGAAAATGGAGACACTACCTCATGGGGAAAAGGTTTGAGATAAGAATAGACCATAATGATCTGAACTATTTATTTGAGCAACCAACTCTAAATGCTAGGCAAAGAAGATGGTTAGAATTTCTGAGCGAATACGACTTTGATATAAATCATATCAAGGGGAAAGAGAACAAAGTGGTTGATGCACTCAGCATAAGAGTTCATGAAATGCATGCTACAACCATTAGCATGTACCAATCAGATTAAAAACCCAAAATTATAGAGGCTGCCAAATCAGATTTTCAATACAAGGAATTAGTGGCAAAATTACAGCAAGGTATTTTGCAGCAAAAAATTGAGGAATACAAGCTAGATAATGATGAAATTATCATGTATAGGGGGATAATTTATGTACCAAATTCTCAGGAATTGAAAAGTGTGATATTGAGAGAAATGCATAATGTACCTCATGCTGGGCACCCATGATATCAGAAAACTATTGCAACTTTCAAGAGCCAATATTATTGGCCATGCATGAAGAAAGAGATTGCTGATTTTATTGCCAAATGTTTGGAATGTCAAAAAGTAAAGACTGAGCATAGACACCCAGCTAGTTTTCTATAGCCATTACCCATTCTTGAGTCAAAATGGGAAGTTGTAACAATGGATTTCATCACTAAACTTCCCAGAACAAACAAACAACATGATTCTATCATGGTAGTGGTGGATAAGCTTACTAAAGTTTCCCATTTTGTTCCAGTTAAGCTCACTCACAAGGCAACAAACATTGCTGATGTTTATATGAAAGAAATTGCTAGATTACATGGCATACCCAAGACAATTGTGTCTGATAGAGATCCAAATTTTACCTCAAATTTTTTTAAGGGATTATTTAATGGATTTGGAACAAATTTGAATTTTTGTACAACTTATCATCCAGAATCAGATGGTCAAACAGAGAGGGTGAATCAAGTGATTGAAGATATGTTAAGGATGTATGTGATGGATAAACCATCAAAATGGGAAGACTACCTACACTTAGTAGAGTTTTCTTATAGAAATGGGTACCAAGCATCTCTAAAGATGAGCCCATTTGAGACACTTTATGGCAGAAAGTGAAACACACCAGTAAGTTGGGATAACCCAATAGATAGAGCAGTGGTTGGGCCAGATTTGCTTAGGGAAATGGAGGAGCAAATGATAAAAATAAAACAAAATTTAAAGGCTTCCCAAGATAGGCATAAAATTTATGCTGATAAGGGCATATCTCACAAGGAATTTAAAGTGGGTGATCATGTATTCTTGAAAGTGAAAGCCAACCGAAGTTCCCTAAAGTTGGGAAAATGTTCAAAGTTGGCAGCTCCCTATTGTGGGTCGTTTGAAATCCTAGAGAGGATTGGTCCAGTTTCTTATATGATTACATTGCCTGCATCTATGTCTATTCATAATGTATTCCATGTATCTTTTCTCAAGAAATATATACCTGATACTAATCATGTTATTGATTTGACTGTGATTCAGGTGGAACAAGAAGGTGCTTTCCAAGTTCATTTGGTACGCATTTTGGATTGGAAAATCAAACATCTCCAGAATCGAGCCATAGGGCTTGTAAAGGTCCAATGGACCTAGTATGGTCCTGAGGATTCTACTTGGAAACATGAGGATGCAATGCGGGCAAAATACCCACATCTTTTTGAGGATTTTTGAAATGTTGTTGTACATGGGTACATGATGCACTGAGGACAATGAATAAATAAGGGGAGGGGATTGTAGTATCCCTAAGGCTGAACCCAATTGTAAATGTAAATGCAAATGTACTTAAGCTGGTGAGTTGTCTGACGTCATTTTGTATCCACCTTTCATGGCATAGTGCTTGCATGTACTGCGCAGTGAAATGATGAAGTATGTACATTCCAGGATACTGCGCGCAACATCTTAAGTGCACGCAATTGTGAAGCCAACATGCCTTTGTGTATATGGTATGTTTTATAGGCTGGTGAGCCAGTTATTATAAGCTAGGATGCTTATGTTTTGATTAGGTGGGAGAGCCTATATGTTAAAGGCCAGTGCACTTGTTTTTGTATATGTCTCATAATTAATTTGAAATACATCGTTGCGCATAAACTGACCACGATAAAAGAGATGGGGGACTAAACTCCACTAGTTAGGGAAAGGGAGGGGATAAGTTAAGGAAAGGGGCTAAGCTAGGGAGCTTAAGCCAAAAAGGAATATTATATTAATATTTATTAAATATAAGGTATGGATAATTATTTTATCCTAAGTTTTAAAGTTGGGGACAAGTGGGCCAAAGTAGCTCCCAACATGAAAAGTGTCAAGTTGGGGACATGCATACATATTTTTGGGACTTAGTTCATTTCCTATCATCTTTTCCAACATTCTTCCCATCATTTAGTTCATTTCCTATCATCTTTTCCAACATTCTTCCCATCATTCCTTCCATCACTCAGTCATCCAGTCAATCATCCATGAGCATGCACACACCCATGGAGCTATCTTTCGTACCTTCATGACTGTACATGAACCTCTATCCATGGCCATTTTGTGAGGGTGTAGCTGGTTAGCTTGGGAACTGGATTGAAGAGGCAGGTTGTCAGGGCCATGAGCAATTCTTTGAGTAAGAGAGTTGTTGGGAATTAATTTCCTGGAGGTGCTAAATTGCAGCTATAGTGCTCTGAGACTTCCTGTCTGGCCTGTTGCTGAAGCCCAGAAAGGAAGTGGGGCAGCCGAAGGACTGTTGAGCAGAGAAGGGGCACACTTCCTGGGTGGGACAAGAATGTGGGGAATGAGGGACTGTAAGCTGTCAGTTTGAGTTGGCACCTGTGACAGAGTCTTTCGTGTTTTCTATGAGCCTTTAGCCTGGTTAGGAATCCCTTTACCCGGGTGGAGTTTAGTCCCAGCTCGGGGGTGACTCACTATTGAGAGTGATGAATAGTGTGGTCTAAGGCTGGGAGGTTCGTGGAAGGTCTGCATGTAGTTGGTGACATTCTTACCAAGATAAGTGCCAATTGTGTGATAAATTAGATGTTTCATTGTTATTTACATGTGTATTTTCATGGGTTTATCTTATGTGTGGTTATGACTGTTTGTATATTTATGGGTATTTCCTGTATATGTGGCATCTATATGATTACTGTTATTTCCATGTGAATATGTGTATTTATAGATGTATTTTTCTGTTTACATTTTATATATAATGCTTTCGCATGAGTTCTGTGTGTGTATGTTTTAATTGCATGGAGTTCAAAAAATTTATGTGGCATAGATCAACTGCATACTGGGTATGTTACAATATGTTCTGCATAGAGAGAACAATAAGAGTTCTCTAGCATAGTGTGGTCCGGCATGGATGGCCAGGGACATTACACTTATGAAGTATCATAACCTTTTATATTTGCCAACCAACTGGAGGGTGCCACGTGGCAACCCACGACTGGGACACATGGCACCAAATCATTCACCCACTACATTGACACATGTCGAGATGTCATTCATCCACCTTTCTTCCAAAAACCACCCAGTCAACATGCCAACGCATATGCCACATCTTTGTATGGTCGTACGACTTGTACAGTTAGCTGCCATCTATCTGACACATGTCAGTCCATACCGCCCAGTCACCTACCACATGTCACTTTCGAATGATGCCACATCAACATGATGATGTCATCATGACATCATGATGATTTCATCCTAACACATGTTGAGGTCACCTGTCGTACCTATTGACATCAATGTTGACTTTGACCAGTTTGACTTTTTGTCTGTTTGGAAAAATGAACAGAATGCGATATCTTGCTCATACGATGTATGTTTGAGCCTGTTCAAGTTGCATTGGATTCATAACAATGAGGCCTACGCACATGTCCATTTTGAAGTAATTATGATAACTTTGATTTTTAGGCCTTCCTGGACCCATTTTTCTTCCTGGATCCATTTTGGATCATTGATCATGGGGGAGATGTTGGGAGGCCTCTAAGTCCCTTGTAAAATTCATCATACATTAAGCCATTAGAAATGATCATAAGTGAATATATGAATGTATATGTAATAAATTACATGATAAAGAGAACCTAGTGAGTGATTAGTTGTTCCATTGGGTACAACCTCTCCAACCATATATCTATTGTATAAATACTCTCAAACAATGAATATGAAATCAATTGGTTAACCTTCCCAAATATATCTCTTGAGCATCATTTGTGTGCTTGTTGTAATGTAGTTCCTTTATTGAATTCATGTGTTTAAATGAGAATATTATGACACCATGTATTGATAACGTTATTTACAACCTTAGATATATTAGACACCCCCCTTACATGGAGAGGTGAGGCCCACCTCGCTGGTTGATGTGGAATTTTTGGTGTCTTTATCACGACTAAACTTTCAATATGTGATGGGATAATTAAATGAAAATGAAATGAACTATGAGTGAGTGACACAAATCTCATGTAGTTGGATTTATATGCATGAATAGATGCTCCTTAGAAATCTTATTGAAGTGTTGATGGATTATAGAGGCCCCTTTGTGATGGAGTTGGTGATTTGAGATAAAAATAGTGAGTTTTATTGTAATATGCTTAGGGAGGTAATATGGGGTACCTAGGGAGATACCTAATGGGAGTAATAATAGATATATGGCCATGTGCATGTAATAGTGTGAAAACAATAAAGGTTTAAAGGTGATAATGATTTCTAGAAGGTTCCCGCTACTAGAATATTTGTTCTCTAGAATGTTCCAGAGAGAGAGAGAGAGAGAGAGAGAGAGAATGATATATAAAGAAGTGTAAACAATGTATTGAAGTATAGTGAAGAATTTTGTTAATGTAACAAGAAAGTATTTATTAGGAGTGCATTCCTTCCATAAGGATTAATATATGGTGTTACCCTAACTCAATGGTTTTGATTGTTTCTTGTGTTCAATAATTTGGTGAATGATTTGGTTTACTTTTTTTGCCATTAAGGGTTTATATTATAATATAATTTCAGATATACTCAGGTACATAACAATTGGTATCAAATATATTTCTTTAGCCAAAGGAGGAAGAAATAGTTGAGTTCTTTTTTAATATGTTTTCTAGGGAAAAAAAGGAAGTGGCACACTTTAGACTCAATTTTGAAACGTTTTGATAATAATTTGGAAAAAAATGGATATTTGAATTCCTATAGGAAAAAAACCCATTTAAAAAACAAAACATCCGACAAAACAAAGTCTAGAAAATGAATTTATCATTATTTTAAAATCATCAATTTTTCAAGGTTTTTCCCCAAAAATCTGCGATTTGCAAAGTAAGTTATTTTTTATAAGCTCTAGTTTTCTTTTTGGGTTATGAAAAGTAGGATATTTTTTAATGGAAAAGATGATGTCCCTAGTATTTAATACTTCATAGCATCCGAAAAGTCAATATGGGAAGGGTTTTGGAAATATTTTTTACCCCAGGGTTTCAAAGAAGATACAATCTTTGGACTTTTCCAATGAAGCATCTAAACAATCCCTTTTAGACAAGTGGTATCATGCCAAGGGTAAGGATGAAGCAAGAACCAAGGGTATATTTTTAGGTGGCAACTCCATACTATAGGTTCATGGATGCGTTCAACAAGAGAAGATTATTGTTTCTATTAATCCTAGTTGCCAACAAATTTTTATCAATGTTCAATTGGTTAATAGATTGCAAGTTCCTGCTAAGAATAATCAAAGCACACAGGTTGAGGTTAAAAATGTTCAAATTTTTAAATATTTGAATCTTAGTATGGATAAATATGCGTTGCATTCATATTTTTATGCTATATATATATAGAGGATGTGGATATTGTTTTGGGATATCCTTGGATAGACTTAGTGGGTGCAATTAATATTAATGTGCAAAATAAGTTTTTGAAGTTGTGGTACAAGAAAAGGAAGATCACATTGAAAGATGTGTCTCTTAGTAAGAAATAAGAACCCAAATGGGAAAGAAAAAAAATTATTGCATATTCCAAAGTTAAATCAAAAGAAAATTCTACAGTAGGACTTGAAGCACAACCCCAAGAAGGATACAATTGTTGTATTATCGAGAGGGGGGGTGAATTGGTAATAGAGAAATTTAATCATTTTTTACCATATAATGCAAGTGTTATATCAGTGTAGCACTATCATCCAATAATTGCAGAGTAAATAAACAATGAACAAATGAGCAATCATACACACACACAATACAAAAATGTTTTTACGTGGAAACCCAAAGTGGGAGAAAACCACATAATTCTTTTTCTTATATGTCTTGAAGAATTAAATTCATTGGAAGCACCAACTTCCTTTGTTTTCTAGCTGCAACTGGAAAGAGGCGTCAACCCCCTAGTTTCTTAGGCTACAACCTGAGGGAAGCTCCAACTCCCCAATTCTCTGGCTACAACCAGAAGTAGACTACAACCCCCTAAGTTCTCCAGATACAATCGGAAGGTGGATACAACCACCTATCCTTGCCCCATCCAATCGCCTTGAAATATAAATGCCAAATGTAGACAACCTGTCACTGTCATTGAATCAACCACTACGACTGTCAATCTGTCACTTTCAACCTGTACCAATAACCTGTAACAACCTACAACAAACAACTTGTACCAATAACCCCAACCAACATGTATCATGAATCAACCATGCATCAAGATTGACTCATCAAGATGTACCAACATCATCAACTATACACCTCATGTATGTGCCAACTCATCAAATATACACCTCATGTATGTGCCAACTCATCAACTACTTGTCTCAACCATGTGCCCAACATGTACCTCAACCATATACCAAAGACATACACCAATATAACCATCAAAAGTTATCTAAAAATTCATTACTCTATCCATAAGCCAAATAACATAAACCCTTACATCAAACTCTGTGCCACAACCTCACTGTTATGTAGCCTCAAGATAAACCAAAACCTTCAGCAATACATCACAACCAAAAGACCAATACCCATATGCCAAATACCAACAACAAAATACCAACTGTATCCCTCAACAAATTTGATATATGCAGCAATACTGAACATCCAATACCATCTTAAGAGATAAACCCTAGCTCACAAAATATACCCAAAACAAGATGTGCCATATCTCTCATAAATAGACCCCAACCATGTTGTTTCCGCGATTTTTCTGCCACACTTTTTCTATCGCGATTTTTCTGCCGCACTTTTTCTGCTGTGATTTTTCTGTTTCACTTTTTCTCCCGTGATTTTTTAGCCGCGATTTTTTTGTCACACATTTTCTACCCCAGTTTTCCCACCGCAATTTTTTTGCCGCACTTTCTTTGCTGCACTTTTTCTTCTGCACTTTTCTTTCCGGACTTTTCTATATCAATAATACTTGCCCAAATAACCTTTCAAAAAATAGATATTCAATGATATTCAATAGGTTCAAGTGTGATTAAATGAGAGAGCTTTGACTCTTATTTATACTTTCATGTAGCATCCCACTTTCCTTATTTTATTGAGTTCTCCATTAACTTTATTATTTAAATAATTTCTTTTGCAAACACTTTGACTACTTTGACCTTTTTGGATAAATTTGTTGCATAAATTTCAACCCACAATGATTTGTTGTTACAAAGGTTGAACTGGTGTTATCGGGTGAAATTGAACGAATTTCATAGTTGCAGAATATCTATGGTAAATTGGGGAAAAAGTTAAGCAAAAGCCCCAATTTCTGCAACGAAATTCACCAGGAATTGTTGCTCATAAAAATGAGTGTGCGCAGGAGGGCGCACTAAAAATACATGATGCGTAGTGAAAATCTTGTGATAGGTAAAATTCGACATTGCACGACAAGATATTGGCATGTTGGCGCGCGCGCGCTAAATTTTGGTGCCGCATGGAAAAATGTTAGTGTGCAGGTGTGCATGCTAAATTTCAGTGTTGCGTCGAAAAATGTTAGTGTGTAGACGTGCGCGCTAAATTTTGGCATCGTGCGGAAAAATGTTGGTGTATAGGACCGCGAGATAAATTTAGCATTGTGCAGTGTGCACACACATAATAATGACATGCGTCATGTGCGCAGTGTTGGCACAACGCAATGGAGTATGGTAGTTGCATGCACAATGAGGGTAAATGTGGTCGCACAAAAATTTAGTGAATGGTGCGTGCAAAGTATTGGGGCATGGTGGGGCGTACTAAACTTTGGCATGGTGCAACGCGTTGAGTGAAATGCGTGTGGAATATTAGCACGTGGTACAAAAAATGCGCACGGTAAATATCGACGCGTGGTACAAAAACTGTGCTCGGTGGATATTGGCGCATGGTACAAAAACTGCATGCAATACAAAAATTGCGCCCAGTGGATATTGGCGTGTGGTACAAAAACTGCACGTAGTCCCAAAACTATGCGCGGTGGGTATTGGCGCGCGATATAAAAGTAGTGCGCACAAGCTATTGGCGCGACAAAGAAGTGATACACAATGGTTTTAAAGTGCGCGAAACACGATTTACCTTGTGTTATTGATGCACATGGTAAATACGAGTGCACAAATTGAAATTTGTGCATGTGAAGTCGTTTGAAGGGTGAACGACAACATAAAACCAATGATTTTCTGCAATATTTTATATCATTTGAACATCATCTTTTTGCAACGCGTTTTTTAGGGCATTAAGAGCATTTTTAGGAACTCAAAAACCACAAGACAACGGTGTACTAAAGGTACAATTTGTCCCTACAACTTAAATAAAAGAGCTCGGAGAGATATTTCTAATGGTGTAAATTGTTCGTCAAACGGAGCTTTTATGAGAAAGTTACATCACAAACAGTGAAGGGTAAATTTTAAGACCCCACTAACTTCAAGGAGCCATAACTTTCTGCTCCAGAATCAGATTGAGGCGTAGGAGTAGTCAATGGAAATCTATTGAGCCATAGAAGATAATCCCAGAGTTCAATTAAATTTCTGGGCATGTTAAAAGTGTTTAATATGGAAAATAAGGAACCTGTAGCATATCAGTTACAATATGGTATATTGGCCTAGAACTTCAGTAGGCTGTAACTAGCATCCAAGAACCCAGAAAGAGTTGAAACTTGGACAGAGTGTCCATAATATGTATATGAGGAAACCCAATTTATCTCCTATGAAAATTCCAAAGGGGTAGGTGAAAAAATGCATAATTACAGTGCAGAGTTGCACCAAGTTGAAAAAAATGAATAGAAAAGTTAATGGGCAATTTTGAAATAACCATAACTTTCTGCTCAAGACTTGGAATTGAGCATGGGAGAAGGTGTTGGAAAGGTCTCAGATAGTGGAATCTAAATATCCAACCTAAAAATTGATCCGGGCATTCAATTTTCCAAGAAATCAGAAGAAAGAGTTATGATATATTATTGAATCAAAATGGTTCATATTTTTCATGAAATTGTTGAAATAGTTAGGCTGACAAAGTTTTGTTGGCTGCACATTTTGCAGAGTTAAAAAAAACTAGATCAGATCAATATCTGCATATATTCCAGATTAATGGAAGAGGCACAAGGGACTTACAGTCAGGAGGATGGAAATAGAGGGATGGATGTCCATTTGGGCATTGAAGGAACACATTCCAATGGACATGGAGATGAAAGGAATGAAAACATGAATATGGCAGAGACCATTAAAAAATTGTAGAATGATGTCCAAAGCCATAAAGATGATAATGAAAGGAGTATGAGAGACAAGGAGTAGCAGGATGAATTCAACATGAAGTTAATGCAGAGCTTGAATCGAATAGAAAATACATTTGATAAGGAGAGTGGCTCAAGCAAATATGGAAGTCACGGGCCTTCTGATGAGAAAAAAAAATCCAGAAGTGTTAGAAGACATCACCACCACTCCCCGAGGAATTCCAATAAGAGAGCACACAACAACTCGAGTCCATCCCTTGTCAGAAAGAATAAGATGTCTGGGGTGGATGAGCTACGAGGAGAAATGAACAAAATCAAACCTCCTACATTTGATGGTGAGCACAAGAAGGATGAACATGCATAGACATGGTTGTTGGGCATGAGAAAGTATTTCCAATTTCATAATTATTCTTCTCATGCAGAAGGCATAATTTCCATCTATCAACTCAAAGGAAAAACATCCATGTGGTGGAATCATCTTGTGCAGGTGCATCACATCAAAGAGAAAAGTGTTACTTGGAGGGAATTCAAGAAGTATTTTGAGAATAAATACTTGACTAAGAGATACTATGACAATAAAATGAAATAATTCTTTGAACTCAAGCTTGGGAGTATGACCATAGATGAATATGAGAGAAGGTTTTTAGAACTGCTGAAGTATGTCTCTTTTTATCAAGGATGAGACAATTAATATTCAAAGGTATTTGAGTGGTTTTCCATGCTTCATCAGTGACAAAAATATAGTATGATGATCCCAAGACATTAGAGGAGGCCATAAGGCGAGCTAAATGCCTTTATGATCAACAAAAATCAAGGCCAACTTTCCAAAAATATTGGGAAGACAAAAAGAAATTCAAGGTGGATCAGAGGAAGAAGGGATCTAAGCCACCATTCTTCAGAAATAATCCACAAGGATGGAAAAATCCTAGAGAGCCCAGAACGATTGAAACAGAGGGTCAAAGGCCAAGGCAACCACCTATTCAATGCTGGGGTTGTAAAGGGGATCATATGCTCAAATATTGTCCTCGTAAAGGTGAAAAAGTGAGAATCTTTCACAATGTACAACAAGCTGAAACAGTGGAGGACATGGGCAGAAATGTGCCAAGGATATATGCAGCCCTGGACAACAAGCAAGCAAAGTATCAGTCACATATGATTGAAGTGGAAGGTATGATCAACAACCAAACCATTGCTACTTTAATTTATTCATGAGCTAGTCATAGTTATATACATCCTAAGATGGTGGAAAGTTTTCATTTTCCAAGAAGCAAGCATGGGAAATATTGGTTGGTGCAACTGGCTACAGGAGCCAAAAGAAAAGTTAATGAGATGTTTGAGTCATGTCTTATGGACATGAATGGACTGAACACTAGGGCAGATTTGAACATCTTGCCTTTAGGTTCCTATGATTGTCTAATTGGGATGGATTGGTTGGACCAACATCATGCTATGTTGGACTGTCATAACAAGGCATTTACTTGCTTGGATGAGGAAGGGAGCCTAAGAAAAGTGCAGGGAATTCCCAGGGCAGTAACCATCAGAGAGATTTCAACATTGTAGCTGAAGAAATGTTACAGGAAAGGGTGTCAAATATTTTCATCTCATATGGAGGAGACACCTAAAGATAAGGTGCCAAATTTGGAAGATTATGCAGTCCTGGAAGATTTTGAAGATGTGTTCAAGAAGGTACCAGTACTACCTCCAAAGAGAGACATTGATTTCTCTATAAATTTAATGCCTGGAGAAGCTCTAGTGTCAAAGACTCCTTACAGAATGAGTACACCAGAGTTGAAGGAGTTGAAAATGCAACTTGAAGAGCTTATAAAGAAGGGGTATATACTCCCAAGTGTCACATTGGGGTACCCCAGTCTTGTTTTTGAAGAAGAAATATGGAACATTAATATTGTGCATTGATTTCAGACAGTTGAATAAAGTGATTGTGAAGAATAAATATCCTCTGCCAAGGATTGATGATATTTTTGATCAATTGAAGGATGCAAAGATATTTTCAAAGATAGATCTCAGGTTAGGATACCATCAGGTAAGGATTAAAGAGGAGGATATTAGCAATACCACCTTCAGTACAAGGTATGGTCATTATTATTTCACAGTGGTGCCATTTGGGTTGTCAAATGCACCAGTGGTTTTCATGTGCTCAATGAATGGTGTTTTCCGAGAATATTTAGACAATTTTGTCATTGTCTTTTTGGATGAAATTATTATATACTCTAAGTTAGAATAAGAGCATGAGAATCATTTGAGAATGGTGTTGCAAGTATTAAGGGAGCATCAGTTGTATGACAAATTGAGCAAGTGCTCATTTTATCAGAAGCAAATTCATTATTTGGGGGATATCATTTCAAAGGATGGGATAGCAGTGGATCCTGAGAAGATAGAAGCCATTAGAGATTGGTCAAAGACAAAGAATGTGATAGAGGTCAGATGATTCATGGGCCTTGCATGATACTACACCAGATTTATTGAAGGATTTTCAAAGATTTCACACCCAATCACTTCCTTGCAAAGAAAGGGTGTGAAGTTTTATTGGACATTGGATTGTGAAAAGATTTTTCGGCACTTGAAACAATTGTTAACAAGTGCTCCAATACTAAATATTGTAGACCCAAATGAAGACTTCATTGTATGCACAGATGCATGTAAAGAGGGACTTGGTGGAGTCCTCCGTCAAAATGGGTTTGTTATATGTTATGAATCAAGGAAGTTGAAGGAGCATGAAATACACTATGCCACTCATGATTTGGAGTTGGCAACCATAGTGCATGCCTTGAGGAAATGGAGACACTACTTGATGGGGAAAAGGTTTGAGATAAGAACAGACCATAATGGTCTGAAATATTTATTTGATCAACCAACTCTAAATGCTAGGCAAAGCAGATGGTTAGAATTTCTGAGTGAATATGACTTTGATATAAAGAATATCAAGGGGAAAGAGAACAAAGTGATTGATGCACTCAGCAGAAGAGTGCATGAAATGCATGCTATAGCCATTAGCATGTACCAATCAGATTAAAAACCCAAAATTATAGAGGTTGCCAAATCAGATTTGCAACACAAGGAATTAGTCACAAAATTACAGCAAGGTATTTTGCAACAGAAAATTAAGGAATACAAGCTAGATAATGATGAAATTCTCATGTACAGGGGCTTAATTTATGTACCAAATTCTTAGGAATTGAAAAGTCTAATATTGAGAGAAATACATAATGTACCTTATGTTGGGCACCCAGGATATCATAAAACTATTGTAGCTGTCAAGAGCCAATATTATTGGCCATGCATGAAGAAAGAGGTTGTTGACTTTATTGCCAGATGTTTGGAATGCCAAAAAGTAAAGGATGAGCATAGACACCCAACTGGTTTGCTACAACCATTACCCATTCTTGAGTGGAAATTGAAAGTTGTAACAATGGATTTCATCACTAAACTTCCCAGAACAAACAAGAAACATGATTCTATCATGGTAGTGGCGGATAAGATTACAAAAGATGCCCATTTTGTTCTAGTTAAACTCACTCACAAGGAAACAAACATTGCTGATGTTTATATGAAAGAAATTGCTAGATTATGTGGCATACCCAAGACAATTGTGTCTGATAGAGATCCAAAATTTACCTCAAAATTTTGGAAGGGATTATTTAATGGATTTGGAACAAATTCAAATTTTAGTACAAGTTATCATCTAGAATCACATGGTCAAACAAAGAGGGTGAATCAAGTGATTGAAGATATGTTAAGGATGTATGTGATGGATAAACCATAAAAATGGGAAGAGTACCTACACTTGGCAGAGTTTTCTTATAACAATGGGTACCAAACATCTCTAAAGATGAGCCCATTTGAGGCACTTTATGGCAGAAAGTGAAACACACCAGTAAGCTAGGATAACCCGGTAGACAGAGCAGTGGTTGGACCAGATTTGCTCAGGGAAATGGAGGAGCAAATGATAAAAAAAAATAAAAAATTAAAGGCTGCCCAAGATAGGCAGAGAAATTATGCTTATAAGGGAAGAACTAACAGGGAATTTAAAGTGGTTGATCATGTATTATTGAAAGTGAAAGCCAATAGAAGTTCCCTGAAGTTGAGAAATTGTTCAAAGTTGGCAGCTCGCTATTGTGGGCCGTTTGAAATCCTAGAGAGGATTGGTCCAGTTGCTTATATGATTGCATTGCCTGCATCTATGTCTGTTCATAATGTATTCCATGTATCTTTTCTCAAGAAATATATACCTGATGCTAATCATGTTATTGATTGGACTCTTATTCAAGTGGAACAAGAAGGAACTTTCCAAGTGCATCTGGTACGCATTCTAGACTTGAAAATCAAACAACTCCGGAATCAAGCCATAGAGATTGTAAAGGTCCCATGGACCTGGTACGGTCCTGAGGATGCTACTTGGGAACACGAGGATGAAATGCGGGCATAATACCCGCATCATTTTGAGGATTTTTGAAATTTTGTTGTACATGGGTACATGATACACTGAGGACATTGCATAAATAAGGGGAGGGGATTGTAATATCCCTAAGGCCAAACCCAACTGTAAATGAAAATGCAAATGTACTTAAGCTGGTGAGTTATCTGACATCATTTTGTATGCACCTTTCATGTCATAGTGCGTGCATGTACTGTGCAGTGAAATGATGAAGTGTGCACATTCCAGGATAACATGAGCGACATCTTAAGTGCACATGATTGTGAGGCCAACAAGTCTTTGTGTATATGGTATGTTTTATAAGATGGTGAGCCAATTATTATAAGCTAGGATGCTTATGTTTTTATTAGGTCAGAGAGCCTAGATTTTAAAGTCCAGTGCGCCTATTTTTGTATATGTCTCATAATTAATATGAAATACATCGTTGTGCATAGATCGACCATAATAAAAGAGATGGGGGACTAAACTCAACTAGTTAGGGAAAGGGAGGGGCTAATTTAAGGAAAGGGGCTAAGCTAGGGAGATTAAGCCAAAAAAAATATTATATTAATATTTCTTAAATATAAAGTATGGATAATTATTTTATTCTAAGTTATAAAGTTGGGGACAAGTGGGCCAAAGTAGCTCCCAACATGACAAGTGTCAAGTTGGGGACATGCATACATATTCTTGGGACTTAGTTCATTTCCTATCATCTTTTCCAACATTCTTCCCATCATTCCTTCCATCATTCAGTCATTCAGTCAATCATCCATGAGCATGCACACACCCATGGAGCTATCCTTCGTACCTTCATGACTGTACCTGAACCTGTAGCCATGGATATTTTGTGAGGGTGTAGCTGGTTATCTTGGGAGATGGATTGAAGAGGTGGGTTGTCAGGCCCACGAGAAATTATCTGAGTGAGAGAACTGTTGGGAATTGATTTCCTAAAGGTGCTAAATGGAAGCTACAGTGCTATGAGACTTTTTGTCTGGCTTGTTGCTGAAGCCCGGAAAAGAAGTGGAGTAGCCGAAGAACTGTTGAACAGAGAATGGGCACACTTCGTGGGTGGGACATGCATGTGGGGAATGAGGGACTGTAGGCTATTAGTTTCAGTTGGCACATGTCATGAAGTCTTTCTTGTTGTCTATGAGTCTTTATCCTGGTTAGGAATCCCTTTACCCGGGTGGAGTTTAGTCCCATCTCGGGGGTAAATCACTGTTGAGAGTGATGAATAGTGTGGTCTAAGGCTGGGAGGTTTGTGGAAGTTCTGCACATAGTTGGTGACATTCTTACCAATATTAGTGCCAATTGTGTGATAAATTAGATTCTTCATTGTTATTTACATGTGTATTTTCATGGGTTTATCTTATGTGTGGTTATGACTGTCTATATATTTATGGGTATTTCCTGTATATGCTGCATGTATATGTTTACTGTTATTTCTGTGTGAATCTATGTATTTACAGATGTATTTGTCTATTTACATTTTATATATAATGCTTTTGCAATAGTTCTGTGTGTGTATGTTTTAATTGCATGCAGTTCGAAAAATTTATGTGGCATAGCTCAGTTGCATACTGGGTATGTTACAATATGTTTTGCAGAGAGAGAAAAATAAGAGTTCTCTGGCATAACGTTGTTTGGCATGGATGGTCAGGGACCTTACACTTATGGAGTATCATAACCTTTTATATTTTCCTACCAACTGGAGGGTGCCACATGGCAACCCACGATTGGGACATGTGGCACCAAATCATTCACCCACTACATTGACATGTGTCGAGATGTCATTCATCCACCTTTCTACCAAAAACTACCCAGTTAGCATGCCAACGCATCTGCCACATCATTGTATGGTTGTATGCCTTGTATGGTTAGCTGCCACCTGTTTGACACATGTCAGTCCATATCACCCAGTCACCTACCACATGTCACCTCCAAATTATGCCACAAAAACATCATGATGTCATCATGACATCATGCTGACATCATCCTAACACATGTTTACATCACCTGTCGTACCTACCAAAGTCAGCGTTGACTTTGACCAGTTTGACTTTTTCCCTGTTTGGCAAAACGAACAAAATGCGATATCTTGCTCATACGATGTTCGTTTGAGCCTGTTCAAGTTGCGTTGGATTCAAAACAATGAGGCCTATGCACATGTTCATTTTGAAATAATTCTGACCACTTTGATTTTTAGGCCTTCTTGGACCCATTTTTCTTCCTGGATCCATTTTGGATCATTGATCATGGGGGAGACGTTGGGAGGCCTCTAAGTCCCTTGTAAAATTCATCATACATTAAGCCATTAGACATTATCATAAGTGAATATATGAATGTATATGTAATAAATTACATGATAAAGAGAACCTAGTGAGTGATTAGTTGTTCTATTGGGTACAAACTCTCCAACCATATATCTATTGTATAAATACTCTCAAACAATGGATATGAAATCAGTTGGTTAACCATCCCAAATATCTCTCTTGAGCATCATTTGTGTGCTTTTTGTAATGTAGTTCCTTTATTGAATGCATGTGTTTACATGATAATATTATGACACCATGTATTGATAACATTAGTTACAACCTTAGATATATTAGACACATCCGTCAGGATTTTTCGAATGAATTATGGTCGAGTTTTTAATTGCATGCATT
>CBVK0101253882.1:0-20618 GCA_900067695.1 Picea abies
TATTCATAATTGATGTGTTTCGTTATACTTTAGTATGACCACTACTATAACAAAAGGATTTCCTTTTTCTGTAATTGTTTATTGTCTTTCCTCTGCACCATCTATTAGCGGGTGTAAGACCAATCTGCACTTACAGAATTCTACGTATATTTTTGCTATGTCAATTATTGCCTTACTAATTTCCTCTTCTGTTTATAGGTGAGTTTTCTCTTTGACAGGAACCTTGCGTTATATGCAGCTAAATGTTTTTCTCTCATCCCACACCCTTATATTAAAATATAATACAATTACGGGAAAGAGCCTTCAATTTTCCTTCCTATTTTATTCTTAAAAAGTAAAAATTTCTCTTTTATTCGACCAAATCGAGACAACGTTTAATCTCTCTTTGAATGTTTTCCTACTCTTACTGTTCCTCAATGACTATCCCTGCAACAACACAACCTAATATCGAACTCGGACTATCTAATCAAACACATATCGCTTTAAACCTTTTTGACATAATCCTTAAAACTGCTAATAATCGGGAGGAACTTGAACGTTCATGGGTAGCCATTGAACAAGATATCACTACTCAAGAACAGTTGGAAGCTAGACGACGCGAACGTAGAAATCTTCCCTAGTTTCCTATACCGAAGGTTGACGTTAACCTCTTACCCATCTTTCAAATACTTTCGGATGCCTTGACACTGTACTTTTAAGCCTTAAGTACAGACTCAGGAACAACATCTTTCTGGCGCCACTGCTGGGGAGAAAAGTTACGAAATCTTTTCCCTGGGAAAACGAAAATTTATTTCGTTGAAAGTGTTACTCTTTGATAGTGAACATAGAGTACACACAGTTTTAAGGAATTTTCAATCTTTCACTTGGCGACTCCACGAAAACATAAACTAGCATCTGGTAGAAAGAGTACCAGACAGAACCCGGATGGCAAGCTGATTACGCCTATTACTGATCTTGAAAATTTTTTAAAGGCGAGAGGCTCGCTTGAGCCAACCGCTGCAGTTTATAAGCCTAAAAACCCACCTTTAAAGACTAAATGCCATTCAGAGCCTTCGACTTCATGCAATCATCTGTTTGATACCAAAGATCCGACGACAAACTGCTCTGAAGTTAGGAGTGAGATTCATCAGACTTTCCCATCCATACACAAGGGAAAAGGTCCTTTAGAAAGTTAGTGGTCAGTTGACATACTAGCTTTTCTTCGACAGAACTTCCCGGTCTCGCTTGATTCCAAAGAGTGTGTTACACACTCATTTTCTACACCCGAGTCGATGGTAGGCGTCGAAGGAGGTGGTGGAGGCGCTCCTGGAGGAGGAGGTGGAGGTCAAGTGCATGTCCCTCCTCCCAGAGTATTCGCAAAGGTAGCAGTGAGATACGCTCCCCTGGTTTTGCCCGTCCCCCTTCATGATTTTCCTGAAAACTACATCAAAAATCTTCCTAAGTTCACTAGGGAGGGAGATATAACCGCAGCCGAGCATATCAATTTCTTTGACCAATTCGCAGACATCTGTGGTATTGAGCACGAATATGTCTATTCAAGACTACTTGTCCAAACCTTTGAAGGACAGGTCCGAACTTGGTTTCGAAGCCTCCCCACAGCTTCTATCCGGACATATGACGCTTTGGAAGATGCTTTCCTCAGACAATGGGGAGAGCGGAAAGATCACTTATATTACCTTACCGAGTTTGGGTCCCTAAAGAAAAAGAACTTAGAAACAATTATGGAATTTATTCTGAGATTCAACAAACTGTATAATAAGATTCCAGCCGCTGTTAAACCTTCCGAACCCTAAGCCAAAGTAACCTTCGCAGGAGCTTTTGAACCGGATTTCGCACTACTTTTGCGAGAAAGAAGAGGAGCCACCCTAAATAGAATGCAAGACGATGCTGTCGAAATAAAATCTAATATGATGGCTTCAGGTAAATTAAAGGCTAAAGTAGAAATAATCAACCACAAAAATAGACGCTATAGGGAACCAGCGGGTCCTTTGGGGTCAAATAGATACACCGATGACAGAGTAGATGATATGGCTCGAATAATTAAAGAACTGTCCAACAAAATCTCTAGGATGGAGTTGGATCAGGTTAAAGCTGATTCTTCTAATAAAAAAGACTTCAGGAGAAACCCAAATCCCCAAAATCAACAGAGACAAATAAAGAATGAAGATCAAAAAATACAAGCTCCACTAAAAAATGAAAATTTTATAGGAGCAAATGACCTTCAAGATTTCGGAGATTCGGAAGATGAAGTCGCGAATTTTGGTGATGAATGTTCGCAGCCATATTTGACTCAGAAAGACTATGAAAAAGCTTTGAATACCCCACAACCATCTAATGAGGATGAAGAAGGTGATCACAGTGACCTCTGTGTATCTCAACCAGAAACAGAAATGATAATGGCTGAGTTTCAACCAAAATACAACCTAAGATCTAAAAATAATCCCTCCTCAATGGATCAACCTAAGAAAATCCTTCAAAGGGGCCAAGCTCACGAACCTCTTTTGGAAGAGACCTTATTACCCAACAACAAAATCAAGGTAGCAAGCACTCAAGAGTCCGAGGTGAAAAAAGTTGAAACTCAAACAAAAGAAACCAGACCAGTAGATAAAGTTACATCTTCAACTAGGATCATGAGTGATAAAGCGATCCAGACAGGTAAGTCGGAAAGAAAAATCTTGGAAGTCTCAACCAAAGAAACGGACAAGGTAAATACATCTTTCAGTTTTGAAAATGAGTTAAACAAAATTAAGATACCGATTCCTTTGGTAGAATTAGAAAAAAACCCCGCTTATCGAAAGCAAATTGCCAAAGTGATGGGTGTCTATGAGCCAGAAAGTCACTCTAATGTTATCAACCTGGAAGACGACAGACCTAACATCACCTTTGGTCCTCATTTTGAAGGGTCCAAAGACAACATCGCTCCCTTTTATATCACCCTGAATATACATGATCAGTTACTGCATAATTGTATGTTAGACTCCGGGGCTTCTCATAATGTTATGCCCAAGATCATAATGGACAAGTTGGGTCTCCATATCACAAGACCTTATGGAAATCTGTACTCTTTTGATTCAAGAAAGGTTAAATGTATGGGGATGATAAAAGATATGGTAGTTACCCTAGCTCAGGTCCCAGTCAAGAGTATCCTGATGGATGTGGTTATCACAGATATTCCCCCCAAATATGTCATGTTGTTATCCAGATCATGGGGAGCCAAGTTGGGAGGTTCTCTACAGTTGGACATGACATATGCCACAATCTCTGTTTTCGGTGGTCAGTTCACTCATTTGTACAGAGAAACAAGATTAGCATATACCGTCAGTGATCCTCAAAACCCAAATAAATTTCCCATTTACGTTGCAGATCAAGATTTGGGGAATTGCATATTGTCTTTTGATGATGGTTTATATGGGTGTCCAGAAGAACTCGATATGAAGAAGGAAGAGTTTAGCCCCTTGATAGAAGAGCTGTGCAATACTGGTATTTGGAAAATTTATTTCGATGGCGCTTCGTCTTCTGAAGGAGCTGGTGCTGGGGTACTTTTGGTAGCACTTGAAGGTAAGTTCATTGTTCCTTTCTCCTATTGTTTACAGTGGGACATAGATTACACCAATAACGTATGTGAGTATGAAGCATTAATATTATGATTAGAGGTTGCAAAGAAGTTAAATATAAAAAACTTGGAGGTATATGGTGACGCGGAATTGATAGTAAGACAAGTAAACCGACAGTACCTAGCCAAGCATCCTAGACTAAGAACATACAGAAATTGTGCTTGGGATTTGATGGAGAATTTTTTCTCATCTGTAAAGGTCCATTTTATTCCTCGCGCAGAGAATTTACATGCTGACGCATTAGCCAAGGTAGCTTCAACCTTTTCTCCTCCCACGACCGTCAAACTGAAGTATCACATTGAAATTAGATACAAACCCTCTATACCAGACAATATCCAACACTGACAGGTCTTTGAAGATGACGAACAAATTCAGAAATATCTTATAGCAGTAGGTGAGTTCTCTGAAACTCATCCAGACCAAGAGAATCAAAATGACCCGATGTGGATTATGCAAGAGGGTGAAGATCCTGAAACCTTCTGAGAAAAAATAGCGGATCATCGTATGTTGGTCCTTAAAAGAAACCAAATTACGAAAGGCTTAATTCCTTTAGAGAGAATTTTCGATCAAAACAACATACCTGTGAAATCCACTCTGCAGCCCCAACCAGAAGAAGTGGAGGACTGCGATATAGGAACTGAAAAAGAATCCAGGATAGTAAAGATATCTAAGTTCCTCCCTCCCAAGGTAAAATCCCAGTACAGAGACCTACTCAAATAGTACAAAGATGTTTTCACCTGGTCCTATGATGAGCTTAGAACGCATGATACTTCCATAATTGAGTGCAAGATACCTTTGAAGCCCAGGGTCAAGCTGTTTAGGCAAAAGCTTAGGCAAATTAACCCCATTTTGTTGCCCGTGATTGAAAAGGAATTTAAAAAGCTTTTAAATGCGAAAATAATCGTACCTCTAAGGTACTCTGACTGGGTGGAAAATTTGGTCCCGGTCAAGAGAAAGAACGGAGAAATCAGACTGTGTGTGGATTTTCAAAACTTGAATAGGTCCTCTCTTAAGGATAATTATCCGCTCCCAAAAATGGACCACATCCTAGAAAAGGTAGTTGGAACAAATCAAATGTCTATGATAGATGGGTTCTCTGGGTACAACCAAATCGCCATGAACGAGCAAGACAGAGAAAAAACTTCTTTCACCACACCATGGGGTACATTCATGTATGAAAAAATGCCGTTTGGTTTGATGAATGCAGGGGCTACATTCCAACGCGCTATGGACATCGCTTTCGTAGGAGAAAGAGACAAGTTCGTAGTCATATACCTCGACGATTTGACGGTTTTCTCTAAAACCGATGAAGAACATTTGATCCATCTAAAACAGATTTTCGAAAAATGCCGCAGGTATGGCCTATCTTTGAACCCAAAGAAATCACATTTCGCTATGCGAGAAGGTAAGCTTCTGGGGCATATCGTATCTAAGGATGGGATCAGGATTGATCCTAAGAGGATTGAAGCAATAGAAACTATAAATATTCCTAGAAACATAAAAGAAATTCAATCTTTCTTAGGTACAATAAATTTTTTACGAAGGTTTATCCCAAATTTTATTGAGATTGTCAAATTGATCACAGGAACGCTGAAGAAAGATAGCAGAGTAAATTGGATGACCGAGGCTAAAGCATCGTTTGCGCATATTAAAAAAGTCATTAGCGAGGTACCTGTGTTAGCAATCCCAGATTACTTGAAAGATTTCCTCATCTTCTTGTTCTCTTCTGAACATACTATCGTCGTGGTGCTCTTGCAAAAGGATGACAAAGGCTTCGAACGACCGATCGTGTTTTTCAGCAAGAGCCTTAGAGATGCTGAACTAAAGTATGACATAATAGAAAAACAAGCGTACGCGATGGTAAAAGCGCTAAAAGCATTCAGAACCTATGTACTGCATTAAAAAATTATCGTGTACGTGCCGACCAGTGCTGTGAAAGATATATTGGTACAGCCAGATAGTGATGGAAAATGAGGGCGCTGGCTCGCTAAAATACAAGAATTTGATCTGGAAGTCAAGCTTACTAAATTGATAAAGGGGCAGGGTCTGGCCAAACTCTTGGCTGAGTCGAACCTTAGAGCTCTTGATATTAATTGCCTCCAAGGGGAAGACGGAGACACACACTTGCACGAGCCGGATGACCAGATAGATCCAAGCAAGGTTGAAGAAAAATTCATATCGTCAGGCTGGTATAAAGACATAGTGTTCTACTTGTTAAACTTGAAATGTCCAGATGGACTATCACCAGCCAAATGCAGAACTTTAAAACTCCACGCTGTAAAATATTGCATCATCGAAAATCAGCTATACTAGAAGGATCCACTCGAGTTCCTACTGGTCTGTTTGGTTGAGTCGGAAACTCCACAGGTTATAGAGGAATTTCACGAAGGGGTCTGTGGAGGACACCATGCATGGAGAGCCACAACCTACAATATCTTGAGGGCCAGATACTATTGGCCATAACTATTTTCAGACGTCAATGCCAAAGTGCATGCCTACAACCCGTGTCAAATATTCGCTGGTAAACAGAAACTCCCTGCACTACCACTCGTTCCAGTAAAAACTGAAGCCCCATTTCAACAATGGGGACTAGATTTCATAGGGGAAATTAATCCCCATTCCAGTGCTCAGCATAAGTGGATCTTAGCAACCACAGATTATTTTACAAAGTGGGTGGAAGCCATTCCAACCAAAAGGGCAACAGACTCGGTGGTGATCGACTTCTTGGAAGATAATATCTTGTCAAGATTCGGGTGTCCCCGAAAGATTATTACCGACAACGCCCAGGCCTTCAAGTCCATGGCTATGATCTACTTCTGTCAGAAGTACAATATCATTCTCGGCCATTCCACTGCTTATTACCCCCAGGGAAATGGGCTGGCCGAATCATCCAACAAGAGCCTGGTAAACATAATCAAGAAAGTACTGGATGAAAATAAAAGGTCCTGGCATGTGCACTTGAAATACGCATTGTGGGCAAACCTCATCAGCACTAAAAGGTCTATCGACATTTCACCGTTTCAAATGGTCTATGGGATAGAGGCGGTTCTACCTATAAACTTAGCGTTGCCAGTAATGAAATTATGGTAGGATCAGAATGAAGAACCTAATCATGTAACCAGGAGAATTAACCAACTGATCGAGGTTCAACAACATAGAGTGGAGGTTGATGAGAAAATGGAGAAGTACCAGGATGATATGAAAGCATTGTTCGACCTTAAGGAAAAAGACAGAGAATTTCTCCTAGGCGACTTAGTATTAAGATGGGATACGAGAAGGGAAGAAGCCGCGAAGCATAGAAAATTTGACCACCTTTGGTATGGACCATTCAGGGTCTCGGCTCTAGAAGGGAAAAATTCCTTTCTTCTGGAAAATATAGATGGAGAAGTCCTCAGTGCCCTTGTCAATGGGTGATACCTGAAACATTACATGACCTAACACTTGTAAAAAAAAAAAAAAAATAAATAAATTTCATGTTTTGTACATACATATATTTTCATTTGAACATTTGCTTTTAATTTTCGGTTTTTTTTCCTAAACTCTCGACACATTTCCAATAAGATTTATGTTTGCTTTTTACAGGATTCCAGCTACAGATGAAACTAGCAGAAAAAGTAATTTGCAGGTTGGTGTTAGGAATAGAGCGGCATAAAACAGGTGATACCTAAAATAGTTTCATATTGCGCAAAGAAGATGAAATATAGAGGTAAAAAGAAACTTTCTCAAAAATATATGTTATGAATGACTGTTAAGGGAAATCAAGGTAACATCTTTCAAACGACAATACAAAATGTTAGACAGGAGGATCATTGCTTGGTTTGATAATTTTTGTTTTAAAATAAGTTGAATGATACACTAAATAAAAAATGGGTAGTTGAAATAAACTATTCCCGAATTTATCTACAAGAGTTAGTCTCGAGTTGTTTCGACCCCCTTATTTTCAGTCCATGAATCGTTGTTTTGTATCCTGTCTATCTTCGGGTCTAAGTTTTAGCAAGTCACCGTCTCCCCGAGTTATTGCAAAGGGATAAAAGTATTTCGTTTTAAACCTCAGGGGTTTCGAAACAGATCTTGATAGGAAAATTGGTCTTCACAACTACTTGATCTCCTGCTAAATGAAGGAATGTTTAGAGCGATCCTAACTTTCCCAGGTTTTTCAACAGTTTCGAAAGAATCAAAACTTGCTCGAACAGGATGCCCCTTAAAAATTTATTATTTTACCTTGTCTCCCTAAGAACGAAGGTGTTGTGAAGGTCAAAGGAAGATTGATACCAAGTAATCAAAATAAGTTGACAGACCTCTGATAAAAAATATTACACAGATATCAGCCCTGATACAAACTGATTGCTCCCATCTTCATGATTTAAAAGTAAATTATAAGACAGGTGGTGAAAGGAAATTAAGAAATGATTGCCCCCACCTAGTCCAGGAAGACGATGAAAGGAAATTCAGAAATGATTTCCCTCGTCTCAGCGTTTAAACGCATAAATATTTTCCGAAGTGGTGAAAGGAAATTCAGTGAAAGGGGCCAGACAACTTCACCGAGGTACTGAACAGGCTCGCTGACAGTGAAGCAATGTCTGAGATATCTGTAAGGCTGTTATAGATGAATATCACTCTAATTTGGTAACCAATGCTTTCTAAAAACCTGATCAATACCCCAAATTCAGACGGGACTTCCCGATTTAAAAATATATAATATCATTCTTTTGATGCAAGCTGAGAATCACAAGATCTGTTGAATCTCCTAGGGTCGTTTCGACTGTCTTAAAACATCCCCAAAGTTAGTAGTGGGAAAGGGAAAGTTGTGAAAGGGAATACAGTCATGTTTGGAAAGAGTATTTGAGTTTGAAAAAACTTCTCGAGGTAAAAAGTGAAGTCTTTTCCCCCCTTCTATCCTTTTCCTTGAATTTTTTCTGTTGGTTTTAGCTTATGACTCCATTTACCCAATATTGGCACCTGGTCTACTATTCTTCCCGCCTCACAGGAAGGCAGGATCCCTAGTTGGAGCCTATGTTGGAGCCGCCCTTATTTTTTAACTCGTCACATTTTTCATTTTGGATAATTAAAATTCTAAAGATGGCCTTTTGATTTTTCTCCCCCCGAAACCTTGAAAGCTCTGCAACCTTGTTGATTAAGCAGTGATGCTTTCTCTACCCTCAAAACAAGTTCACTTTCGTAAGATTGTTCGATCATTTTGATTTATTTCGAGATCTTGCAAGTCAGACACTTTAATCTTTGATTTCACACGTCCCGAGTCACGAAACGACGAAGTCGTTTTCAATTTTTGCCCGAGACATTAACTAGGGTGAAATCTTTTAACTCATGATTTGACATCTTCGGGTTTTCACGCCTCGGCATTCGTCACACTCAAGTTTTTAATTTTTACGGCCCGAGAGCCGAGAACACGAGGTACTTTGTGATAACCCCGGTCAAGAATTAAAGGCAAAAAGCTAACCTTTGGTTAAATCTGTTCTCGGCGTCTCGCCACTCGGTACTATATTTTCGAAACTTATGGCATCTAAAACCCCGACTCACGAAGTCGCAACGTAATTATAGAAAGATTAATTAGTCACCTAATCTAAGACTTTTCCCCCTTAATTGAGTCTTAATTATCGTCATCTCGCAGTTTCGCGACTCGGCATACTAATCTCCTAAAAAATTGTCTTCGAAGTTCCGAGTCGCGATATGGCAAATAAATTGATTATAAAATTAATAATGCTCTAAACCATGATTACTATTAATTAAACCAAAATCGGTCCTCATAGTCTCGCGAGTTGAAGATTAAAAAAATTAAAAGGAAATCAACGATGCAGCGAAAAGTGAGAAGGTTATTAACGTTGCTAAGTTTTGATAATTTAAAATAAAGCAAGTTATGTCCCACACATCGAGGCTTGTACATTTCCCGAGGTAGCCATCCCTCTCACTACTCCGAATGACCGTTAGACCGCCAAACATTGATAACATTAATGGAGAATTAGAGTGAATCCATGAAAAATAAGATCGGATTTGTATGCAATGAATTTTTTTCTAATTGCGATTTGACAGACTTATTTCGAAAGTATAGAATTTTCAAATATATACAGGATTTTCATTTTATTATAATGAAAACATTTTTCCTAAGCACACAGAGCTTGTCATTCTCCGAGTGAACTAAATTCTGCATGTATACACAGGTATATCGCAGAAGGGTGAAAACCCAAGTTTCAGTTATGGCTCCACGGAAAGCAGCGAAGGTGAATGTAGAAGTTGCGGGATAGGGCACAGACAATGTGGCCGATACTTCACCCCGAAGTGTCGACTCAATTCCTGACTGGTCATTTGTCTCAAATGTTCTGCAAGCACAATTGGTAGATTACTCAGACGACTCCGACGACATCGAAAGGGATGATCTACACACCAAATACAAGATAATCGTCCAATCGGGGATGCACAGAATAACAACCAGGCCACGGTTGCTCCCATATTACAACATGATCCAGTGGGTGTTGGACCACGTAGACTTACCCACCAGGACGATTATGAACAACCAACGAGTTACTGTCGGGACTTTTAGGCCCGAGCATCTACAAACCATGTACAAGCTACCTTCAACATCTGAATATACATATGGTGTCGATTTCTTGGAGGAGTTCAAAGAGAAAGAATGCATCCAGTATGACAAAACCATGCCCGGTTTGATCAAAGATTGGGTTTCGCGCTCTGCGAAATTCAGAGAAAATGACCAGGGTGTTTATTCTATCTCTTCTTTGGAGCCACAGTATAAATATGTGGCCATGATGACATGCCGGCTATTTGGGAGAGAAGACATGGGAAATTTCTACATAGCGTGGGTGCCTCTCATGTTTCGGGTCATAGAAGGTTGCTTGTTCAATTGGGCCAAGATGCTCTCAAACAGTCTGGCCAACAGGGTCACAGAGTATCAGGAGCAGAAGTCAAGTGGGAAACTGTCTTCGTTTTTCATGTCAGCATATATCATGGATGCAGTATGTTCCATGAAACCATTCCCCTTGATGAACTGGGCCTGGAATCCAGCTCAAGAAAAACCTGTGCACGAGTATCATGACAAACTATGGGAGAACAAAACAGGAAAGTTCATATATGAGATTTTTTACTGGGTGATGGTGCCCCTGCATATCACCATTTTTGGACACCCACCACCTCGCGTCTCAGACAACATTGGTCTGAGTGGCATAGCAGATTGGTATGTGGAGGCAGAGTTTTCATATTTCTGAGTTTTCGGAGCTTCTGTTCCCCCTCATGCGCTGCCATTGTTCATCCCCGACAAGCTGGCTTGTTGACAAGTTGCCTGGCAAACGGTAATTGGAGGCGTAAGCAAAGAACTCAAGGGTTACTCAAAGAAGGTATGGCCTTCTTTTCCTATTCGGTTGAATTCCTATTCTTTATTAGATTTCGGGCATGCCAAAGACGAGGCTACTGCCCTGGAGGACCTAAGTTTGGTCTCCATCGAAGTTAAAAAACATGATCCACAGAGAGTTGTGAGCAACCATTTGGCTCATTGTGGGCTCAAGAGATTTGAGCATGAAAATTCACCCTTAGATGACGTTTTCTGAGGGGCGAGATCGTATGAAGAAGTGCTATCCTGGATCCAGTCATTAGCACCCGAAGACACAACATCTGTATTAAAGTTCCAAGAACATAGACGAAGAAGCCTTCCCACTGTGTTGGGGGATTTGGGTATTTTCGAAGTGAAACAAAAGGATGCTGAAGGTTCTAAGGACCCAATTTCTAACCTCGAAAAACACCAGGAAGGGGAACAAATGAAGAATCCCGAAGCAGAAGAGGAGACTACAGACCCACCCGGGGAACAGAGTTCAGAGGCAGAAGTAAAAACTCCAGGCCCACCAAGGGAACAGAAACCATAGACTGAAACAGAGACTCTGGGTACGCCAAAGGAGTAGAATCCCGTCAGTACTCCCAAAGAATCGGCAAAACAAATAGGAGAGCCCATCACCTCGATCACACCCTTGCAGTCGGCATAGGGAAATGTCAACGAGGGATGGATATCTAATGAAGAACTGAGGCCCATTAGAGCAGAGGAACTCCCTCCAAATGAGTTCTTTTTTGATAAAAAGAGGAAGGCAATAGTGAAAAAAGAGTTCTATCAAGAAGGAGAGTCCACTGTAAAAAAATATAAAATCATAACCGATGGCAAAAATAAGAAAAATGACCAACTCGCGACTAAAATCGCGAGAACGCTGGGGGCATATGCTTTGGCAAATCAATTCTCATTCGGGATTTTGAATAACCAATTAAAAAGGAAAAATCACCTAATCAGGACCCTCGAGGCTAGATTGGCTACAGTCACAAAGAATGCTAAAGGTCAGGCCAGCATGGAGATGGAACAGGCCAGAATGGCCGACAAAAAAGAAATAGAAATTCTCAAGACCAAGCTTGAGAAAGCACAGTTGGTGGTTCGAGATGGTAGAGTGCAGGCGAGCCAACAGAGAAATCTGATTGAATAGTTGCAGGTTTGAACAGAAATCGCCGAGAGCAGAGAAATAAACATTGACATATTTAAATCCCAAGCCAGCGAGATTTGCAGCAAACTATTTTCAGTACAATAGAATTTGCTTGCTAGGATAGGAGAGATTCGGGAGAACTGTCTGTTGGTGAATCAGGTGTCCAAGAACCTGACTGCCAGGGAAAGGGAGGCCGAAGTGGCTCGGGTCGCTTTCCAGGACGCGGTAATCGCCAAAAATAACAGGTTTTTGACAGGTGCTCTTGGGCTTGCCATCCCTAAACAAACCAGAGGCAATATTCTATTGAAAGATTGGGAGCATAACATTGCCCTGGGAAAGGAACAAGTCCAAAAGGTAACCCACTCTTTAGAAGAAGCTTTTAATTCCATAGATGGTGAGATGTTGGATATTGACAGTCGAGGTGATGTAGAAGAATTGATGCAAATAAATGTAGAACAAATCTCACTCAATCTAAAGGAAAAAGAGGAGAGAGATTCGGACGACATCTCCCAGATGGATACGGTGGACATGGCCAAAGTTGATAAACACTTGATCAAACCCAGCGCACAACTAAGTGCCCTTGACATCATCGATGCACAAATGGGGGACAAGCTACAATAACTAGCCTGAGAATGTTACTTCACTGAGGCCAGCTGTCAAGCGGAACCTTCGCAGCTCGTATATCATTTTGTGGAAAAATGTATCGCTTGCACCGAATTCGCGCGAAGACGAGCACCTAGCACCAAGTAAAGATAGAGTAGGAGAAAGGGAGAAATTGCGCTCCTCTCGGTTGTAACCGAATTTGTGTAACTGTTGAGATTCTAACTTATCTGTAAAGTTGTATAAATATATCACAGAACGAAATAAGCAGGGATGGACCTCTTTTGGTGTCGATTGTAATATATTTTTTTGCATTCGAGAAGTTAATATAAGCAAATCTAGAGATTCTCGATTCCGTCAAGACTGTGTTACAAGTTTGTTTCTTTATGTTTCATGTTTCATTTCATTCCATTATTCATAATTGATGTGTTTCGTTATACTTTAGTATGACCACTACTATAATGAAAGGATTTCATTTTTCTGTAATTGGTTATTGTCTTTCCTCTGCACCAGCTATCAGCGGGTGTAAGACCAATATGCACTTACAGAATTCTACGTATATTTTTGCTATGTCAATTATTGCCTTACTAACTTCCTCTTTTGTTTACCGGTGAGTTTTCTCTTTGACAGGAACCTTGCGTTATATGCAACTAAATGTTTTTCTCTCACCCCACACCCTTATATTAAAATATAATACAGTTATGGGAAAGAGCCTTCAATTTGCCTTCCTATTTTATTCTTAAAATGTAAAAATTTCTCTTTTATTCGACCAAATTGAGACAACGTTTAATCTCTCTTTGAATCCTTTCCTACTCTTACTGTTCCTCAATGACTGTCCCTACAATAACACAACCTAATATCAAACCCGGACTATCTAATCAAACACATATCACTTTAAACCTTTTTGACATAATCCTTAAAACTGCTAATAACCGGGAGGAACTTGAACGTTCATGGGCAGCCATTGAAAAAGATATCACTAATCAAGAACAGTTGGAAGCTAGACGATGTGAACGTAGAAATCTTCCCTAGTTTCCTATACCGAAGGTTGACGTTAACCTCTTACCCATCTTTCACATACTTTCGGATGCCTTGACACTGTACTTTTAAGCCTTAAGTACAGACTCAGGAACAACACTAGGTATGGAATTTTATTTTTTGTAGGTCTCTAATATTTCTTCTCTGTAATACCACAAGTCTGATCAAAATTGGATGTTCCAAGTGGAATTTACAGTAACTTCCCCACAACTTGTTGATTTTTGGTCTTTCCAGAAGATCTCACTTGTATAACATGCCCCACACAAAATAATTGGTATAAAATTATGAAACTCGTACCAGAACTACTATGGGATGTCAAATTTCCAATGAAACTAGTCTCACTCAATTTGGATACTCTAGGAAGAGGTTATGATTGTCTTACCTGGAACACCTGTTTGAGACTAGTCAATAAGACTAGTGAGATACCCTATCTTCCACAGGGTGTATCTACAAATGTAATATGACCCAGAATATGGAATTGTTACTACATATACCTTACTAAGTTTTGTGAATAGCCTCCCAATTTCAAGGTCGGAAATGTTACATAATTTTTTTTATAGCAAACATTCCGCAATGACTCAATCTAGGATGATTCCAGAACCCTATCTTACAAAGGTTGTATCTCCGAAAGTATAAGGCCTCAGAAGATGAAATTTTAACCCAACGTACCTTGATCCATCTACTAAATATCCTCTAAGACGTTCCTTCTGAAGTGTTGTATAAAAAATGTTATAGCTAAAATTCCAAGGTGTCTCAGATGTAGCAGCAAAACCCCAAGACCTTGAGCTCTGATACTAATGTTAGGAACCAAATATCAATATAGCATAGAAAAACCTAAGAATAAGTACTCAATTCCTTGAAAAAGAGATAATTTCAGATAATAAGCCTCTTCGAGGGGGAAAACTCCTTATGCCCACATAAATGTCCAAATACAAGATGATTCCAAATGAAAATGTCTCCTTGGTATATATAGGAGACTAGTAGGTATACTTACAACTAATGGAGTAAAGCCGATATAAATAAAATAACATTACTAATGTAATATGCCCCAATTAAGGGGTAATGAGCCACTATTTAAGGCTTAACAATCATCATCCTAGTTCTGATTTATGAACTTTTTTTTCTATATTCAAAGTTCTAAATAAAATTTTTATATCTTTAGTTTTGGATGCACAATTAGACTAGGGTGAAATTACCAATATTAGTGGTCAACCACCTAATTTAATGTGATATACCTCTTGATTTTGGACATATTAAGGACATATTAATGTGATAACACTAAGGACATCATAATTTTATCATATGGATCTAAGAAAGAAATAGTAGTAAGGTTGTTGTTTGTTGGATTTGTGAAAATTAGAATTATTATAAGAAATGTCCATTTAAGATGCAGGTCAATGGTATGGATTAAGAAATCCAACCATCAGTTGGTGTGTTGCAAATCTTGGGTGCTTTAGTTGGCAATATGTCTAAGGCAAGCCAAGAGTAGAACTATACAAATATTAGTTTTGTTCAATCCAAGTTGAAGAATAAGTTAGGTATGGCGATGGTTAACAATAGTGAAACCCACATTTTTATGTAGGAAGTAGTGGTTATTAAACTCAATGTGCAATTGAAATTGGTGTCTTTTTTCAAGCTAGTAAGATATAGTAGTTAGTTGATAGAGACATGTAGAATTTAGTTAGTTTTTATGCCCTCAGGAGCAATTGTCCAAGAGTCCCCGAAGTGGTTTGGGATGCGACTTGCAAATGGGCATAAAATGAATATCGAGACTCGGATTGAGGAACCATCAAATCCAATGGATTATTGGGATAGGATTTTAGCTAGACCACCCCTCACTTCTGGGTGCCATGCCTCGAAAGTTTCTTTACTCATTGATTTAGATAACTAGTGTTTTGCTCAATTTGAAGCAATGCAACATTTGGATTAAGGGGTCCAATTTATGAAACCATGCATCAAGAGTGGATGGATAATTTGGTCACCTAGTCCATGCCTAAACAAGCTTGCAGCATCTCACGGAACTAAAACATGTTTCTTCATTAGTCTTTTATACCCTGAGCGAGAATTGGCCAAGAGTCCTTGAAATGGTTTGGGATGCGACTTGCAACTGGGCATAAAATGAAAACCGAGACTTAAGATTGAGGAATCATTGTCTCTGTTGGATTCCTAACATAGGATTTTAGCTATAACACCCCTCACTCCCGGTTCCAACCCCTCAGAAGTTTTGTTTTCATCAATTTCAATAACTAGTGCTTTGCTCAGTAAGAAGCAATGCAACATTTTGATTTAAGGGTCCAATTTACAAAACCATGCCTCTGGAGTGGATGGACAATGTGGTCACCTAGTCCATAACTAAAAAATCATGCAAAATCTCATGGAGCTCAAAAATGTTGCTATGTTAGGCTTTTATGCCTCGAGGATGAATTGCCAAGAGTCCCCGAAATGGTTTCGGGTGCGAATTGAAATTGGGCATAAAATGAAAACCAAGACTCGGATTGAGGAACCATTGACTCCAATGGATTCATGGAATATGATTTTACCTAAAGCACCCCTCACTCCCGGGTGCCATGCCTCAGAAGTTGCTTTACTCATTGATTTCGAGAACTAGTGTTTTGTTCAGTTTGAAGCAAACCAACATTTGGATTAGGGGGTCCAATTTATGAATCCGTGCCTCGGGAGCAGATGGAAAATATAGTCACCTAGTCCATGCCTAAACAATCTTGCAACATCTCACGGAACTCAAAAATGTTGCTCTGTTAGGTTTTTATGCCCTTAGGAGAAATTGGCCAAGAGTCCCCCGAATGGTTTGGGATGCGATTTGCAACTAGGCATATAACGAATATTGAGACTCAGATTGAGGAACCTTCACCTTCGATGGATTCCTGAGATAGGATTTCATCTAAAACACCCCTCACACATGGGTGTCATGCCTCAGAAGTTGCTTTAATCATTGATTTCAAGAAGTAGTGTTTTTCTTAGTTTGAAGCAATGCAACATTTGGATTAAGGGGGCAATTTACGAAACCATTCCTCGAGAGAGGATGGATAATTTGGTCACCTAGTCCATGAACGAGAATTGGCCAAGAGTCCCCAATGTTTCTCTGTTAGTCTTTTATTCCATGAACGAGAATTGGCCAAGAGTCCCCGAAATGGTTTGGGATGCGACTTGCAATTGGGCATAAAACAAAATCTGAGACTCAGATTGAGGAATCGTCGTCTCTGTTGGATTCCTGGCATATGATTTTAGCTAGATCACCCCTCACTCCTGGTTCCAACCCCTCAGAAGTTGTTTTTTTCATCGATTTCGATAACTAGTGCTTTGCTTAGTAAGAAACAATGCAACATTTGAATTTAGGGGTCCAATTTATGAAACCATGCCTCGGGAGCGGATGGACAATGTGGTCACCTAGTCCATACCTAAACACGCATGAAAAATCTCATGGAGCTCAAAAATGCTGCTCCGTTAGGATTTTGTGCCCAGAGGAGGAATTGTCAAGAGTCCCCGAAATGGTTTGGGATGCGACTTGAAACTGGGCATAAAACAAAAAATGAGACTCAGATTGAGGAACCATTGACTCTGATGGGTTCTTGGGATATGATTTCAGCTAGAGCATCCCTCACTCTCGAGTTCCATGCCTCAAAAGTTGCTTTACTCATTGATTTTGAGAACTAGTGTTTTGCTCAATTTGAAGCAAACCAACATTTAGATTAAGGGGTCCAATTTATGAAACCATGCCTCGGGAGCGAATGGAAAATATGGTCATGTATTTCACACCTCAAAAATCTTGAATCATCTAACGAAACTCAAAAAAAAATTTCCATTAGGTTTTTATGCCCTCAGGAGAAATTGGCCAAGAGTCCTCGAAATGGTTCGGGATGCGACTTGCAGCTGGGCATATAATGAATATCAAGACTTGGATTGAGGAACTGCCAACTCCAATGGATTCCTAGGATTAAATTTCATCTAGAGCACCCGTCACTCCCAGGTGCCATGCCTTGAAAGTTGCTTTACTCATCGATTTCAAGAACTAGTGTTTTGGTCAGTTTGAAGCAAACTAACATCTGGATTAAGGGGTCCAATTTATGAAACACTGCCTCAAGAGAGGATGGAAAATATAGTCACCTATTCCACACCTAAAAAATCTTGCATCATCTCACAGAACTACAAAATGTTACTCCGTTAGTCTTTTATGCCCTGAGCGGGAATTGGCCAAGAGTCCCCTAAATGGTTTGGGATGCGACTTGCAACTGGGCATAAAATGAAAACCGAGACTCAGATTGAGGAACCGTCATCTATTTTGGAATCTTGGCATAGGATTTTATCTAGAGCACCCCTCACTCTCGGTTTCGACCCCTCAAAAGTTGTTTTTTTCATCGATTTTGATAACTAGTGCTTTGCTCAGTAAGAAGCAATGCAACATTTGGATTTAGGGGTCCAATTTACGAAACCATGCCTCAGGAGAGGATGGAAAATGTAGTCACCTATTCCATGCCTAAACAAGCATGCAAAATCTCATGGAGCTAAAAAATGCTACTTTGTTAGGATTTTATGCCCAGAGGAGGAATTGCCAAGAGTCCCCGAAATGGTTTGGGAGGCGACTTGCAACTAGGAATAAAATGAAAACCAAGACTTGGATTGAGGAACTGTCGACTTTGATGGATTCCTGGGATAGGATTATAGCTAGAGAACCCCTCACTTTCGGTTCCAACCCTTCGAAAGTAGTTTTTTTCATCGATTTTAATAACTAGTGCTTTGCTTAGTAAGAAGCAATCCAACATTTTGATTTAGGGGCCAATTTATGAAACCATGCCTCGGGAGAGGATGGATAATTTGGTCACCTAGTCCATGCCTAAACAAGCTTGAATCATCTCACAGAACTCAAAATTTTTTCTCCGTTAGTCTTTTATGCCCTGAGCGGGGATTGAGGAATCGTCATCTTTGTTGGATTCCTGGCATAGGATTTTAGCTAGAGCACCCCTCACTCCCTGTTCGCACCCCTCACTCCCAGTTCAATCCTGGTTCATGATTGGATTCTAGTTTCCCTAAATGTTAGTTTTGAGGCTACATGTATTACTGTCCAAGAGGTTGGGAGAATGTTGGGAGAAAGAAGAGGAACCTCACTTATTTTCGAGAAAAGGGACACAACACTCCCTAGTATTGTAGGAGAAGGATAGTATAAGAAGTTGCATTTTCCAGAAAGAGGGGGGATAAAAGTAGTATTTGACCACTAATTCCATAATGGGATCATCCTTTTTAAGAAGGACAGGGACTAAAATATCTTCAAGGGAATTTTATATATTTCCATCAAGGACATGGACAATTCTGATGTGGACAATTTTGCACGGAGGCATTTCTCCTGGACCTGTTCATGAAAGATTGTGAATCTATGGTGCATGTACAAATATGTGAGATGTGGGTTTATGATAATATTTTGAATTTTCCAATAACATTCTCCATTGACCTTGTGTAAACCATTCCATTTGGTGTTTGTTGCACTAAGTGTAAAGAACAATGTTGGAGAATTATAAGACGTAAGTTAGGTATGAGCTATTTGTTACCTATTTATTACCTTTTATTTTAATTGTATCCATATTTTGTATTGATCAAATGAGGAATTAACCCGAAACTGATGCCATTAGACACAAACTCAATCCTAAGGCCAACTAAGGAGAAAAAACAACACACGCTAATTAATCTAGGAGTCAAGCATGCAAACAAACCTTCTCACAAAGAAGCGCTAGTTGGTGATGGAATACAACATCGCAGAATCGATGCGAGAAGGGGATGATATTTGGTGGGTGGGAAATTTACATTGGAAAGCTTCTTAACGAACTAACACCTTGGTGCAAGTTACCTCACCGAGAAGTAGGCAACCCTCCAGGGAGTTCGAGTGAGTCTAGCCAACGTCGATCCCAGGTACAACACCACCTTCCCTATGCTATCACCTTGTGTAGGAAGTCTAAAATATTATGGCCTCTATGGTACCACCTACTATACCAAAGCAGAGCGGGGACAGTCAACAGTCGACACCAATACCAACAAAGCAGGGTTGATTACTCTGAGGGCCCCAATGCAACCTCGTGATTGACCCTTGTGTTAGAAGGGCTTCCCAAAGTCAGTGATATAGCAACTGGATTTCACTCCCTAAATCAAGGATTTATGTTTGTTTAGAAACTTTGGAAATTTATTCTCACAATCCTATTCCAAATCTCTACACCTAAGCTAAGATGGGTTTGAAGAGCCCTGGAAACGTTGCTAGATAAATTTTAATTAGCGCTTGATTTTAGGCTATTGTTACTCAAAGGAGTGGTCGTGAAACTGATGGTATTTTGACTTGACTCTTTAAACCATGCAAGAGGAAAATGAAATGCAAGAAATTCAACTTTGATGAAAACTAGCTGTGGGAAGGAGCAAGAGGATTTAAGCAAATAAATAATTTCTTGATAGATTACTATGTGTGCAGTATTGCAAAATGACCCAAATTTTAAAAATACGATGCAAATTTCATTGTTCACTTAGTACACCTATACAACATTGAATCAAATGTCATCATTTATAACATTGAATCAAATAGAACAAATGACTCCCAATGGGGATGAGTCGTTCAATCCTAGATGGACCAATAATAAAGAAGGTTCTCTTTAATGTTTTTTATTTTATTTTATTTATGTTCAATTTTAGCGCTCTAAGATATAGTTTTACAGGGTTTAAGGCCTTCAACAAAACTGTTGGATTACTAAGAGGGGGGGTAAATCAGTAATAGAGAAATTTAACCCTTTTTAACCATATAATCCAAGTGTAATATCAATGTATCATTATCATCCAATAGCTGTAGAGTAAATAAGCAATGAACAAATGAACAATCATACACATACACAGTACA
>CBVK0101253885.1:0-18617 GCA_900067695.1 Picea abies
CGGCATTCCTGCTGAACCGCTCTTCCGATCTCACAAGGATCTTTATAGCTGAAGCAAAGTTTTTTCCTCATAAGCTCTCACTTAGTCTCATCATCCAACTTCTCCTTTCCCTTCCATTCTATTTAGAATGGCTTCCTACCTCGATCCCTCTGGGGCACAAATGATTTGGAGAAAGTTTTAGTCTTTGGCACTGAGTCTGTCAGATCTCGAGTGAAAAGGATGGCATTCTGCAAAGTGGGAGGCCTGTATTCCTTCACCCATCCTTTCAAAGGCTCTGTGAGTCCTTCTGTGAATAGCATGATCAACCTGGTCTCTGATATATCTGTCACTGCCATGACTACCCGATGAAACTCTGTGATGAATGCCTCTATTGTGCCAATTTGTCTCAACTGGGCTAGATCCCTGAAGTGTATCTCGGGATCCTTCCTGTCAAACCTGTCCATGAGCCTATATATAAACTCCCTATAGGAGATGATGTGACTGTGACCCAATTTCATCAGTCATCTGGTTGAGCTTGTAATACATGTCTAGCTTTTGTACCCAAGCTTTGGCAGTGTATTTGGATAATCCGTCGAAAGAAGGGATGGTGAGTTTCCCAACTTTTCGAATGAAATTGAGGTTATGCCCCTGTTGTTGTTATGGTCATCCCCTCTACGACTCTCTAGGGTGGTTCCTGAGTCTGAGTCCACAATACTTGATTAGGGTCATGTCCTGATGGAAGTCATGACCCAATGCTTCATACTCCCTCCTATACTCTACAATGTCTTCAGCATGAGTTGGTGGCCTCTGTGGTATCGGTGGTAGTGATGCTATCGAGGGTGCCCTCTGGAAACTGGGAAACAAAGGTATGGGAATCGTACTCGCAAAGTTGTATGTGCGAGAGGGTGACTAGGGTCTACTACCTTCTCCCGAGTTCCCCTATGCTGCATGTGGGACTTGTGTATCTGGGGTGCCCACTCTAGCCAATCTATCAACCACCTATGCCAAGGACTGAGACATGGTCCATTGACTAGCTAACATATCATTGATAACATGCATGAAAGCTGCCTCTGGATCTATGGGGGCCTTGCCACTGCCCTCTAGTTTCTCATATCTATCTCCTAGCATCCTCTCTACCTCACACTATACCCTTCTCTCTGCTTCTCTATGTGCCTCTTCCTCTGAGCTAGGAGGAAAAGGGGGGAAATCAGGCCTATGCCTTCTTTCTTGATGCCTGTTGTAAGTGACATATTTGTCACCTATGTATTCACGGCCCTCTGGGTCTTCTATTGCACTCATTGTCTTTAGTCACAGACTGGTAGGACTAAAGCTCTGATACCACTATAATGTTCCTGACTTGGCTAGTCTAGGAAACTCTACTAATGTGTGTGTAGGATCAAAGGTTTATAGCATATAAATGATCATACAAATAATAAACGCAACAAAGGACTGCAAAGTTTGTATTATGATATCTCTGTGGATTACAAAATGGTCGAATGTAGCTGAATAACTAACAATACTTGACTATATCAACATACAAAGGATCTTAGATGGAATATAAATAAGCAACTGCAGTTAAATAAAATAACAACACTTGGCTAGATCAAAGACAAAAGGATCTTAGCCGGAATACAAATAAGCAACTAAAAGATAATACCTAGAATATGGGAGCACTGCGGAATCAATGAAGAATGATGGAAGACCTGGATGATCTTTCTGGTGACTAGGGTGTGTCTTTCAACACTGAAATCAGCCAATTGATGTCTTCCTCCTGGAATACACTGAACTATCTCTCCTGAGATGCGCCTCTTCTCCTCAATGACAATTCATAATCTGCATAATGATGAATTAGGTCGCTGACCCTTCTTTTATAGCTTTCTAAAACCCTAAATCATGTTGAAACCCTAATTTGTTGTTGATTTCCAAAACCCTAAATCATGCCGAAACCCTAATTCATCGTTGAATTCCAAAACCCTAAATCACTGCTGAAACCTTAATTCACTATTGACTTCTATTTTTAGCTCATAATGACTTAAAATCTCTTTTAACCCTTTTTAGCTCAATGTCACTTTCTGAATATAACACATGTGACTGGAGTGACCTCTAGTAACCCTGTTTACCCCTCTTTGGCCCTGGCTATAGTCTAACGGGGTGGTTTAGACCATTAAGCCTCCTCTTCTGGAGCTCCTATTTGGAAAGGGACATTACACTCAGGGACATAAACCATGTCCAGAAGAGTAGCATCGGCCTTAGTATTATCCAATTGGTTGAGAATGTTGTATTTGGAAGAGGGAAGAGGGGAGATATTTCCTTAACTGTCAAAAGTCTTGGTATCTTGTTCAATAGCAGCTTGCGAAGATGAGCTTGGGATAGAAGAAGTATGAGGGGGATCATATTTTCATTTTGAAGCATAGGATTTATTCCTAGTGTTTATGATCATGAAATCCTCTGGTTCTGTGAAATCTAGAACAAAAATGGTAGTTTTAGGCCTTTTTCCAAAGATTTTATCTCTGGAACTCTTCTTTACCTCACAAATACTTTCCTTGTGATGCTCCTCACAAAAGTTACACCAACTGCGAGGCATGATGGCTTTGGGCTGAAAGTTGTTTTCATTGGGATTCCTAAAAGATGGTGAAGAAGAAGATGAGGCCCTAGGAGTAAGTGAAGGGACATTTCTCTTTCTCTCATAACCTATCATTTGGTTTTTCATATCATCCACAAGATGTAAGAGAGAGGACATGTCTATTTGTTTAATTGAGTCTCCTTTGGGAAGACCTATTCTTTCAAGTTGTTCTTCATACTCTAGACAAGTATGCAGAGCAAATCCAAGTTTGTCAATATATTTTTCTTCAAGCCTATGATGGTAAGGGGAAGGTAGAGAATTATAGTAATACATAAAAGCAGCTTGGTTTTGAGGGTGAATAAGTTTGGGAATTTGGTTATATAACTTGGTGAAACGTAAGTTGAAAGACTTGATAGTCTTAGCGTCGATGTACACATTGTTATTGTATTCCCTTAATTGTTCAATTGGGCTCTTAAACTTCCCATGAGTAAATTTGAACCAGTAAACTAACTCTTTCCAAGTGGAAATAATCTTGGGAGGGAGATCAAAGAAATTTTCCGTTGCTTTCTCTTCAAGGGAATTAACAAATAAGCACATACAAGTATCATTGTCTTTAGCTCCTATATTGTGATAGAAATTAGAGAATGCCACCAAGTGTTCATTTGTAGTGACCGTGTTATTTCCAAAAAACCTAGGGAGATGCTCTTTGAATTTTGGAAGTGGACGAGTAGTAGGTGCTAGGTTCAAAGGAGAGGATACATGCCACGGGGTAGTAGTAGCATATTCTTCGAATTGAAAAAGTCCATACTTATTTATGACCTTGGTGGATTTGGTAGTAGATTGGACAAGGACTTGATGGCTATACAAGCTACCAATCACTCAAGAGGCTGAAGGTTGAGATGAAAAAGCACCTCTGGTGCCACCAAGCCACCCACAAAATTCATTTTTTGAATGATGGGTAAGGGAGAGAAAGACGAACTAGTTGAATCAAACAAATTTATCCTTAGAGTACCTTTTTGGGTTGACAAAACAATGTTTCTTCTTCCTATTTCAGTGATAGAAGTGATTTCAGGAGATAAATCTCTTCTTCTTCTAGAGATGTGAGGGTTTAAGGAAATGAAAAGAAGATCAAAAATTTAGGAAAAATAAAACTATAGATGATTCCTAGGATGCCTTTGCCTGGCCTCCCAATGTTCTCGGACACTTATGTCTTGTTCAATTACTTCCCAGGAACGTTCAAGCTCATCCCGAGTGTTAGCAGTTTCTAATACGATATTGAATAAAGTTAAAGCAATGATGGTTTAGTATTTAAGACTGGGCTCAATATTGGGTTGTCTCGTAAGAAATATTGTCATGAAGAAAAGAAAGCAGACAAAGAATCAAAAGCATAAATATAAAAAATACTCAATGATAATCACGAATACAATCAACCAGAGAGATATGGAAGATCTCCCCAGTATAGTTGCCAAATAAATGTCGAGGAAAAGATATCAATTATCTTACTCAATCATTTTCGAATCTTGCATGGCTAGGACAAGATAGTCGAGAATGTCACCCTATGTTTTATAGCCTCAAAAATATTTTCCCAATCCACAAGTTCTAATTACAAGGGTTTAGGTTGATTTATTAATGAAAATAATATTGCAAAATAACATAAAAAATTTATGTAAGTTTCTGAAAATATAGAGATTACAGAAAGTAAATATGGAGAGAAAAAAACAAAAGTAACCAAGTCACAGATACACACAAATGAGACAGAATAGCAATTTTGTTTATTTCATTCTGATATATCAAAAGTGTTTTTCTCTTTACAAAACCCCTGTGAAGGCATGGACCAAAGTCTAATATAGAGATCATTGATGAACACCATACAAAAGGACTCTCACAAGAAGTAAAAACTGAAATTTATAATCTAGATTAGCTTGCCACAGACTGTTGCCAATTTGACTCTACAAAATATCATTTATCAGCTATGAAACTCAATCCATAAATAGACAAGCATACACAAACTATCAAGGATGGATCAACACCTCTAAAACAAGCATCTAAATGATTTGGTCCAGTTTTGAACGTTGATGTCTACAATAGGACCCTGCTATCAAAGAGAATTAGGCTTTGAATGAACTCAAGAATGAATGAAAATTGAAACTATCTCATGAAATCAAAAGAGAAAACCCTATTCTTGCTTTCTCCTTATATTCTCCCCTTGTTTCTTCTTCTCATTTAGCTTTTATGCCTTCCAAATAAGTTGAAGTAGTTCAACTAATTTCTTTAGTTAAGTTAGTTTGACTTAAATAATTTTAGTTTAGGAGAAATAATAATAATAATAATAATAGTTAAGGGTCTTTAATTAATAATAACTAGGTAGGTAGGGCCCCTTGTGACTCTCTTATTTTATTCTTTTCAAATTATAAAATAAAACACAAATGGATAATCATTCAACACATGCCACCCTTGTAACTCCCTTAGATACCTTCAAAATTGAATCTTTAAATATAAAAAATAATTTAAATCATATCCAAAAATATATAAATATCCACATAATCCATATTATCCAAAAAAGAGCTTGCTTTCCAAACTTTTTGCAAACCACTGTCTTCATCAACTCAATCATAAAAACACATAAAGTAAAATCCATACTTGTCACTCTAAGAGGCAATCTTTATTTTATCATTGATGTCCCCTTTTGATTTTCCGGAAGTAGACCGAGGTTAGTCTAAACCTTAAGGTTGTATTTCACTAATAACATGAGAATGATTATCCTTTAGATTCATGCAGGAGGACATGGATTTTGAAGAGTCATTTGAAGCAGAGGAAGGGGAGGCAGCAGCTTTGCCTTTATCTTGCACATGGGGGACATCAGTTTTAAGCCTTTTACTAGCATGTGATGATTGAAAAGATGAATGCACAAGGGCAATATGAACATTAGGATTTACAGGTGGTGGAGGAGGTAATGACAAATTGGACCAGTCACGATGGTGAGAGATAGTCGGATTGACAATCTCTTGTCATCCATCATTTGCAGGGACTTTTGGTTGCATGGACACATGAGGAGGCACATGAATACCAGGGATGTTTTGAAACTAGAAGGGAGGTCTCTTTGGTCGAGGTTGTATTATTCCTTGCCCAATCAAGTTAAACAGCCTAGCTTGGAATAGTTGGTTCAATTCTTGGGGACCAACATCAAAATGAATGGATAATCTAGGCCTTCTAGGCCCTTTGTTCCAATTTCCTCTTCCTCTATTATTTTTTCCATGGTTTCCCCTACTGAATAAACTCATGTACCAAAATTTCATCAGTAACTAAGCCCTTAATAAACCATTAATGACATTATTCTTGCATGAATCAATAATTGGCTCAAAAATTGACACGAGATATATGCAAATCCATCCATAAAAAACTATTTAATAATTCTCAATTGAGCAGGGGGTGGCAGGGTTCATGGGACATATGGAGGGAGTTTAATGAGTGAAAGGTGGTATAATGAGAGGGGATAATTATGTTAATACTTCTTAGTGATTAATTAAATAATTTCACCGTGTAAAATTACCAAAATATCAGTTGCCAACCATTGTTGTGTCATATCTTTTGTCGTTGTTACATAGACCCTTTTAATTTATTTTACAGAATAAGGATGTCATAATGACATTGGGATTATTGGGGGGATATAATGAGAGAAAAGTGGTTGCATAAAAAGGACATAATATGGATATTGTTCATATAAAAATAAATCAAATCAAACAATCAAACATATCTCTGTTTCAGACCTCCACAATTCAATCAACATTCACTTTTCAAACCACCATCTAAATTGTCACTTTTTTTACATATTGCTTATTGGCTTTCAAAAAAAAATAATTCATATGCCCAAAAATACTCAATTACAGTAGCCTTTGCATCTATATAATATTTATATAACAGTCCTATCAACAATGTTGCAATCGATATGATGAACATAATAATCCTTTGAGCCACAACCATCTACAACTCCAATGCAATATCTCTTTTTCATTTTAAAACCAATAGAAAATGCACAGTGATAACCAATTCTTATTCTTTAAAATCAAATAATAATATGCACAGTATTAACCACCATTTGTCCATTATTCAAACATTGTTCGACATAATCAACTTGGCATTAAAACTCTTAATCGGACCCCAATCCTTTCACACACAAATCTCCTTTAAATATAATCAACATAAAAATCGATGTGAATAACATTCAACAAATAACATGCAACTCTTGAGCCCAAGCTTCACATAAATTAACATGTATAGACTTCCTTTTTAATTATGGCCCAACAAGAAACAAATTCAAATCGTGCCCAATCAACCAAGCACACACAGGTGTCTATTTTACCCTTGACTTGCTTGAAATGATATCAAGATCATAATTAGGGTTTAAACACAGTGAACAAAGAGTAATAACAGATGGCTCAATCAAAGGAATAATTCCTTGAAAAACACAGACAGCTCGTGCCTTTTATAATTTACCATAGACATATAACAAGTATAATATCAACTGTAAGGGTTACCAAATGACAGTCAGCCACCTCCTACAAAGAACGAAAAGAAGTGAACCCTTAACAACACAGTAAAATGAGTGTCCAAGCACAACCCGTGCCCAACCAAAATCATATAAAATATTTCCATTTAACTTTTGGGTGATGTCAAGACCAACTGTTCCATTTTCCAAGTAGCAGTGTCAATGAGAGCAATGTTATGATAGCTAGTAGCTCAAGGTCTTGCAAAGCCAAGGAAAAAAACTTTCAACTTTCAACAGTTCACATTGCAACCCAGAGTATTGAAAAATATCAACCACGGAGATGAAAATGGAGTGGCAAATATTAACATAGAGGATGGTTGTAATACCCATGAGCAAATCTTAGATCTTGTCAAACATAACAATAAATTTACACAAAGAACCAGACCCAAAAACCCAAGCCGATTGAGCATGTTTCATTGTTGTTTTATCCATAACCCATGCAAATATTACACATAGCGAGGAGAGCATAACCATTCTTTTATTTAAAAGGCCAACAATCCAGAATAATCTCTAGAAGAATCCACGGACACAATACCAATTACACAATTCAAATATCCAATAATAGCTTAAGAAACACACAGACCGCGTGCAATCCTCAACCAAAAATTCATTCGAAGGGCATAAAAACCATCATGTATGGAAGAATAAGAAACCATACCTGGAAAATCCTACACGAGGAAGAGAGTTATACTGTATGCCTCCTTCACAACCAAAAAACGTGGAGCATCAAAAACCACCAAAGCCAAAAACCAAAATGCAAGTATGACTAGTGTGACAGGCCTCGAGGGTTGTTAGAGTGATGTGCAGTAAATGCACGTCTCTTCTCCCTCCAACCTCATTCAATTCAACGTACGATCCATCCAATTCACCATAGTACTAAGCATTATATCAACCACATAATCATTTCCATATCCCAATTTCATAGTGTGCCACCTTTGTAATGTCAAACTCTCCAAAATAACAATGCGATATAACATCAACCCATGTGCATTCAACATATAACATCCAATAATGCGCATAAGTCTGGTAGCAAAGGTTTGTTGCACCTCTTTTGTCACAATAATACATAGCATTAGAGCTTGTGTATTGTCCTTTTATTTAAAAGATCTCCCATATTATCCCTTTGCAAGATCATATTTAAACCAATTAATGCCATATTTAATTGCAGAAACAAAACTTATAATAATCATTTCATCCATATGGAATTCTTAATATAATTTGTGAGTAGTTATCAAAACTATCATTGTTATGCATCAATCAACCAATCATCTTATTTCACCATAAAATTTTAACCATGATTCGAAACATCGAACTGTAGAAGACTATGCTGGTAGCATCACAATAGAAAATAAAATATAAGCACAGCATATCCATCATAGTGCCACAAGTCTATGAGGGGGTCCCACCTACTAGTTTATTATTAATATAAATAGTTAATAGAGCTTGGAAATCATTTGTGAGCATAGTATTCATCGTTGCATTTTTAAGCATCAACAATCACCACACCTATAGTCATACACCATTGGATGGCTATGCCAAGGGAGCGATCTCTACGTCATCCAATAGTGTCGTCTAGCCTAAAGGATCAAGCCCTTCAAAGATGAGGTATTGTGTGATGTAATCCCCTTGAAGTTTGTGATGTTATTTTGGGCCAACCTTATTTATGGAAACATTATGTTGTATATGAGTCTAGGCCTCATAGTGTTATTATTACTTTGGACAAGAGATTATACATTATACCATAGGTAGTCTCATCTACCGCCATTTCCCTGATCTCTTCCAAGCAATGTAGAAAGGTCATCTCTTAGACCAAGAAGTTTTTCTTCTTCATAATTCACGCTCAGAGTGAGTGGAAGGTTGCAGCCACATCCATGGCCTCCATGAAAGGTCTCTCCATGCAGCAGAAGAATTGGATAAGGTTGTGGAAGAATAAAAAGGCACCTTCTCATCACCCATTGGGTTACCTCTACACTGTTAGGTCAAGCACTTAATCAATCTGACCTCTGATGCACCTCTACCAAATGGGAAAATCTATCGTCGCTCTCTTTTATAAAATGAAGAAATCAAGTACTAGATCCAAGAGTTTCTCAAAAAGGGGCACATCCTCCCAAGCTCATCAACTTGTGGAAGACCAATCATGATCTTGCAGAATAAATATGGGTTCTAGTGACTCTGCATTGATTATCGAGCCCTAAATAAAATCATATTCAGGAACCGATACCCAATTCCCTAAATTGACGATCTCCTTGGCGAACTCAAGGGGGCCAAATACTTTAGTAATATTGATCTGAAGTTTAGCTACAACCAAGTATTTTTGAATGGTTGGTCAATCCCTTTGGCTTGAAAAATGCCCCAACAACCTTCATCAGGATGATGGAAAATATCTTGCCGCCTTTCACCAATTCTTTTGTGGTAGTGTATTTGGATGACATCCTCATCTTCAGCAAGAATTGGTGGAACACTTGCAACAAATTATGAATTTTTTTCACATTCTACGACAACATAAGCTATATGAAAATTTGAAAAACTACTCCATCAGCATGAATAAGGACTAATACCTAGGCTACATTGTTGATGAGAATGGGGTGCATGTCGATCCAGTAAAAATCCAAGTCATCTATGACTGGCCATCCTCGACCATACTCACTGAGCTCCAGAGCTTATTAGGCCTTGTCAATTTATATCATAGGTTTGTGTTGGGATTATCCCACATTACATGGGTCCTTACGCAAGTGACCAAAGGTGGTGGCAAGCAAAAATTCATGTGAGGTCAGTCACAACATAAAATGTTCAATGGTTTGAAGCAGCGCTTGTTCTCAACCTCGGTACTCTCATTACTCAACCTGCAGCAGTCATTTGATATTGAGATGGATGCTTTAGACTATGTTGTGGGTGGAGTTTTCACTCAACATGGAAATCATGTGGCCTATCATAGTGAGACACTATCAGATATTGTTCGTAAGTACCCCACTTACGATAAAGAAATGTAATTCATTGTACAACCCTACTGCCAGTGGAGGCATTACATTCTTAGGAAGGATACAGTCATCAACACTTATCATGCCTCTGCGGTTCATGCAGACACAAGGAAAATTGTAGAATGACCACCATCAGAAGTGGTCCACATACTTGCAGCAGTTTCATCTCAACATCAAGTATAAGACAAGGTGTACCAACCACATCGTTGACTGCCTTAGCCGACCTCGATTTGTTTCACTAACCACGATGCTACACTCCTACTGAAATAAGACCTTCGAATAACACCAACTCTATGAGCGATATCCTAACTTCGCCACTACCTACCTAATGTTGGGAATAAATACAATAGTCACTAATTTTCATATGTAGCGTGAGTTATTGTTCCATCTGAGCATTTAATCAAGCAAGCACACAAATTTGATTTGTCAATATCACTATAGTCAGGTGGCAAGACACTTCAGTGTCGAGAAGACAGTGACAGTGTTGCAACAACATTTCTATTATTTGAAACTCTGAATGGATGTCAATAAGTATTTCAAGTCCTGCACGACCTGTGCCATTGAAAAATTAGACATTAAGAAATAAGGAATGTACACCCCTCTACGTACTCCTGACATGACCTGGGAATCCATATCGATGGACTACATGTTGGGCCTTCCTTCTACCAAGCAGATAAATGACTGTGTTTTCCTTGTTGTTGATCGATTTTTGAAGATGGTGATTCTGATCACCTACAAGAAGAGCATCACAGCAAAGGCCAGTACCAAGCTCTTCTTAGAATGAGTGTGAGTACATTTTGGAATACCAAAAACCATCATCTCCGATTGGGATAGCCAATTCCTCATCACATTATGGTTGAGCCTCTGGTCACGGCTGGACACCAAGCTCACCAAATCCACGGCCTTCCACCCCCAAATGGATGGCTAAACTGAGGTCGTCAACAAGATGATCATGCATATTTTATGCATTTACAATTCCAAGAATCTATGCACATGGGATGAGAGTCTTCCCTATGTCCAACACAGTTACAATAGAGCCATACATAGCTCAACTAACCATAACCCCTTTCAGGTGGGGTTTAGATTTCAAGAATTGGGTCCCATGGATTTTGCACTACCCCTTGCATCTACATAGGTAGAATCATCCCATGCGCAAAATGAATCCAACAAAGGCACATAGTTCATTGAATGAATCTAGCACATCTGCCAACAGATTTGGGATATTTTGCAGAATTTCAATGCAAAGTACAAGCAGCGTCATGATCAACACCCGGTGCCACACAAGTTTCAGGTGGGAGATAAAGATTGGTTTCACTTGCAGAAAGAATGCCTTAAATAACCCCATAGAAAGATTCTTCCACTCTATTATGGACCTTATACCATCACCAAGGTTGTGGGTGACAATGCTTTTGAGTTCAACGTTCCCCCCTTCCTTGGCTTGCACCCAATCTTTAATGTGGACCTCTTTCGGCCATAATTTCCACCATTATTGGACACCTTAGAGGTAATAGAACAATTCAAACTGATAGAGCTCAACCCTAACTGCATGGAACATACATCCATTGAGAATATCGTGGACACAAAGGTCAAGTCCACTTACCAACAAAATTTTCATGTTTATCATGTTGTCAAAGAAGGCCAGCTCCTGCACCAAGGCAAGTGGCTCACTTGGGGCCAAATTCAACAAAAATTTCCTCATCTAATGGGGGAAATCAACGCAATGGATACCATTTCTTCATAAGTGGAGAGGATTGATCTAGGTGGATATTGGTGGCCACCCACCTATTCCAACTAGATCACATGCAAATTTCATCTTGGAAGTTTCAGTTTTATTCTTGGAATTTCTTTTCTAGATTTTTGGGTCTTAAACTTCCGAGACCATTTTGAGGCTCTAAACAATTTTTTTTTTTATCCCACCACAGTCAAACTACTAAAAACAACAGAGTGTGATGGAATAATGTGTAATCCTCAGATAGACCTTTACAATGAGCTATCGTGCACCTAAAAAGAAAATTGTGTGCAAAAGTTACAACCCCGGGAAGTTGATATACCAAATTACCCCAACAAGGCCCACATGACTTTTGGCACTTCATCTCCTAGGGTTGGGTTTTTGGATGTCTATGATTTTAGAATTCATGTTTGATGTAAAAGTTCTTTTGGAGCCTCATTGTACTCATCTTCTTGTGAATGAGCGTAGTTGTCACATCTCTTCTTAGAAATAAGTTGCCACCATTCTAGTAAGCTTGTTTCAGTCTGCATTTTATAGTTTCAACATATTTCTTATTTAATAGAAGTCAAGTTTTATTGTATCTCTGTTATTATTCAGTGTGTCTCTATGTTAATATTATAGGATCTATGTTTTCATTTAGTTTCGCTCATAAATCCATATCATTGGTATCATAGCGTTCTTCTCCTTGTCATTTTTTAGTGCATGTCCCCAGCGAGGTAAAGGTATAGAAAGTTGGGTCTCGATCTTGTTTATCTTGAGGACAGCTGCTCTCGCACACCCATGAAACCTTCCATGGTGGGAGAAAATAAATATTATGGGATAGGAGATCCTTTCAAAAAGTTTCTTAAGAAATCCATCGAGCGACAGAGGAATGAGATGATGGACAAATTTACACAAATCCTTCGACGACTACTGTTGGTGTCTAAAGATGTCCTAAAAACAACCTTAGTTTAACATTAATTTATCAACTCGGAGATTCATCTTTTATCTCAAGAATATTAGCAAAGTCTATCCAGGTAGCCTAAAATCGTGTAGCTAAACCAAATCTGAGTTCATCAACAATCAAGTCCCTCAACCATTCACCAAAGATTCTAAGAACTAATGGAATAGAGATCTGATTACTAAGATGATGTAAAATGGAAAAGAACTAATTAATATATTGAATTCACTTAACTAAAAAGTAGTAATTGAATCTAAGGACTTGCAAAATTAACTATCAATTACGAATTTTGATTACTGGAAAGGAAATAACGAATTACTCTATATATAGAAAGAAACAACAATTGTAATCTAATCAGAAATGACAGCTAATGTAAATTTAACCGAAAGGAACAACAATTGTAAATATAAGGAAAAGGAACAACGCAGATGAAAATGTGAGGAACTATCAAGCAATAACTTCAAAAATGGAAATCATAACGACAATCATTAATAACTAATCGAAATGTCTGTCTTCTATATGCAAACAATCATAAAATCATTAACACACTTATGCATTTATCCTTGGCTATTGTAAAAGAGATCTGAATCACAAAATAGAAATCAAACTTCAAACTGATACAATTACAAAATGAGACAGTAGATCCTTCAGACTGGGCCCTCGGTCTTCAGAAGTACTGCTACAAGAAACTTAGAGCACAAAAATGATAGAAACACTCAAAAATTTCATTGATTCCATGGCTAGTAAAACATTTATAAAAACTGCTTGCGCAGAGCAATTCTGAATCTAAATACTTGAATGCGTTTTTTTCTCCTATTTTCTGGATCTATTATCCTCTTATATATTACAATAGTTTGGGTAAATCAAGCTATCCTAAGGATCGAAAGATCCTCAGGATTTCTTTACTATTATAAAGTTACAATATAGATAATGCATTATTTTCAAAACTGCTTTGCGCCTAAAAAGTCTTCAACCTTCACTAGCTTGCGCATAGTCAAAATCTCTTTGGTTATCTTTGACAGTTATTTATCCAATTCTGCAACAAAATCAAACCATTTCAATCGTAAAATAGATTTTATTTAATAAAACTTTAATAACAACCCTAAGAGACATATTAATCATATTCTTTCCTATCTATCCCTAACTATCTGAAGAATCAATCAAAATCATATCATGAACTGTGGGGAAAAGGAAGATATTTATACCTTTTTCGTAACCCAACATACCCCTCATCTTACCTTCTTGCATGTCCTCATGCAAGCTAGAGTCTTTCATGTAAAGCAGTTATACTGTAGGGAGGAAAAGTTGGTTCACCGGGTGTTATCCACATTTTTGGTTATCAAGATAATGACATGATGATGGAAGATCTAACTCTTCTTTAAAGATCATTTTCATGAAGAAAGTTACACTTCAAGAGCATTGTAGCAGAGCGAGGATCAACAGAGATAAGGAGAGATTTCACAAAGTAAGTACTTCATCCTTCTTCTCTTGTCCATTCAATACTTTAAAACTAGGGAAAGAGTAGTATTCTGTCACGGTTTGTTCCAGATCCAGGTGGATCTGTGGAGATCGGTTCGTGTCCGCACTTACGGATTTATCCTAGAACACCGGGTCTCCTAAAACCATTGTTTCTTTTGATTTCATCAAAAGCGGCATCCTGTCTCTTTTTATTAATTTGATAATCCTTCTGCTAATTTTATGAAGGAAACCAGAGGAGAGGGGAGTTATACCTGCATCCCATCCAAGAAGGTCCTTCCTCCTAGAGTCTTCTAGAATACCTTTCCACTCTGAAGGTTGCTGCAAAGAAATTCCCATATCCAAAGGACTCTCTAATTTTAACCTCATCGGAGGATGCATCCCATCTTAGCTTGGAAGAAGCAAGATCTTCTTCCTTGAATTCTCTAAAATATGTGATACTTGAACGGATGACATGTAAATAGATAGGAGCCAATGAGTCCACAACCCCTGCCCTTTTCATGAAGGTCTTATGTCGCATGATGGCTGGGAAGGATTTTGGAGGCTCTCCTCTAATCCAAATATCTAAACCAGTTTCTTTGTTTATGAACATTTTGTGATCCTTACCCCATCTGACCTGGTTCCTAGTAAAGGATAGGAATGCTTGGAACTGTATGTCCCCTATGAAGAGGCCAGGGTTGTCTCCTCTAACTTCTTCCAAAATGAGATTATGGAAATATAATTCACACAGAAGATATTGTACCTTCTCTTCCTGATCTATGAAACATGAAATAGATTCTAGAACAATGGAAAATGAAATGGGTTTACCTGCTCTGATAGCCTTCACTCTCAAAAATAAATACCATTCCAGCAAGAATAAAACATAATTAGTGGTAGGGGCTCTACAATTGATGGCATCAGAGTAGACATCACAGATGTGTTTGATTTGCTCCAAAGATTTTTCAATTGGGTTTGCACCTTTTTTATCTTCTCTTGGGCTCTGGTAAGCGCAACATAAGTCTCACCCTCTGTTATTGTCATGTCCTTCAATTCTTTAATAACCCTTTGATATTCAGTCCTAGTTACCATTTCATGTTGGTGTTGGACCAATGCTTATTGTGCTTGTGTAAGTTCTGCTTTTAGTCTATCGATGTTGACACTTTGTGCTTGAGATTGAGATGCTTGGTGTTCTTCCATAGCACTCATCTCTTCCCTAGATTGAATCAATTCTTGTTGGGCTTGTCCCAATTCTTCTTTTAGCTTATGAATGATGGCACCTTGTGCTTGAGATTGGGATGCTTGATATTCATTCATTTCTTCTTTGGAGCAAATTAATGTTTGTTGGGTCTATGCAAGCTCTGCTTCTAGTCTATTCATGATAGTACTCTGTTCCTAGGACTTCTCTGTTATCGTCAGTAATTCACCTCTGTTTTGAATCAGGGTTTGTTGAGACTGTAGTAGTTCTTCCTCCAGTCTCCTAATAGTATCATTGTGCTCAAAGAGTTGAGTTGTTTCCTCTAAAATTGGAGTGTCTGTCTGTATCCCAGCATCAACCATTTATTATGTTTCTACAAGAATTACATCTTCATCTTGAACTACTACTTCTTCTACCATTAATTCCTCAGGGTCTGTCTGTATTCCTACAAAAGTTGTACTAGCTTTTTTCTTAGGAAGAGGATTTCTTCCTTACATTTTGCCCTTTTTGTTTTTCTTTCTTCTGTGGATCTTGTCTGCTAGTTCTAACTGTTTCCTCAATTCCTTAATGATCTCCTTGAGTTTTCCCACCTTCTACTTTAATACCACAGCCCTCTTAGCCTTTTTCTTCAACAATTTGTTTTATTTCTTTAATTTCCTAATTTGTTTCTAGCTTTTGACTGATTTCTGTTTATGAGGGATCTCGAGGTATTCTTCATTTCGTCCAATAGATGGTTGTCCCTCTATTCCTTCCAAGTGATCTGGTTGTTCAAGAGGGTCTTTTGTTTCAAAAAGAAATTCCTCCTGTGCTATGTCATCTAGAAAATACATTTCGATATTGGGAAAGTCTTCAGTTAGTTTTGAAGAGGAGGCTGGTTCTGGGTCTTTTTCCAGATTATTTTCATCTTTGTTAGTTAAGGTTCCTAAATTCCCCAAAACCTGAGCTATTTATATCTCATAACTCTTCAAAAAGTGTCTTGTTAGGTGCTCTGCTGCAGGTTGGGTGTCTCCCTGATTATCCTTTTGTGTTGTCTGCTCTGCTTGCTCAATTGCTTGAACATTTTCCTGTAAAGGTTGTTCTATGAAACTCCGAAGTTCTTCAGGGTGCTATGTTGCATCTTGAATTGCTTCAGTTGTTTCTTGAGTTTGTTTGCTTCTCTTCCTTGTCCTAGGGGGTGATATAAGAACAACCATTGTTCTCTTCTTTCTTTTTGTTAATGCTTGTGCCTGTGAGGTCTAAGCCTTAGTGATTTGAGAAGATTCTACTTCAATTTTGGTTTGAGGTGGTGGAATTTCTTTTTGGGTGGTGGTTTCCTGCTCCAGTTGTGGAGGTCTGTTGGCCTCAATCAGATTCTCCCAAGTCAACTAAGTTTGACTCAATGCTTTATCCACTATTAGTTTTAATAATCTATGGTGGCTAATGACAGTAACAGGATCCTTGGACCTTTGTGTTCTTAAGGCAACTTCATGTAGTATGGTACGCAGGAAGAAAGGTAGATTAAGTACTAATCGTTGCTTCAAGGATGCCAGCAATTTGAGATGGTGAGGTCTAATTACATCGTATCGTCCATTGTAGGTGATGTACCATTGAACTATCCCCGCCAATTTCTTCCACGATTCACTGAGGGTACTGGGATTAAGTCCCTTTTTTTTTTTATCCAATTCTTCCCTAGGTTCTGTGAAAGATTCCACGGCTTCCCTCAGCTTCGTTTATTTCCCTGCCCATTGAATGCCTGTGTTAGGGAGGCCTGTGACTTCTGCTACGATTTCTTGGGTAACTGAGATTTGTATGCCTTGCACCGTAGAGATTTCTCCTTGCAGGTTTTGAAAGAATTTGAGCATGATGTTTGTGTCATAACCTTGCAAGCGGCTAAAGTACTTAGTCCACCCTAGGCGATGTAGGATTTCTCTTGCCTATTCTGTAACCTGGAGTAATGTTGTCTCTTTACGCACACTTCTGCCACCCATATTTCTATGAGAAAGAAAGAATGACTATCGTTCCTGTTTACAAATTTGGTTAGACCAGCTTTGGAGAAGCAGATGCCAAAAATGGAAAATATCAGTAACAGTGAATGTATAAAGACGTGGGTTTTGTATTTATTGCAATCATTACAGCTAGTTGGGAAGTGTGTCAAGCATCCCCCTCATTAATGTAGAGGTCGTCCTCGACAGTCAGTGTAGGCGGAAGCAATGAGTGTAGTTATTTTCGGGTGAGAGGTAATGATTGCATTGTCGCTGCCAGTAGGGGCTAACCATATATAATTTTCAAAAAGACACATGCCACCAAAAATCATTTAAATGATAGTCGTTTGATGTGTGGAATTTGTAAAGTTATTACACCTATGTGAAAAAAAAATGATTTATGGAGAAATCAATCAAAAATAAATTAAATCTGTTCATTTTTTTTTTCTAATAGTTCATATAACATAATATTGTTAGTTTTCTGGGTGATTGAGTATAATTGATATGATAGCCTCATTATTTGAGTAAATGAGATCTAGAGACATGCAGAAACTTGGTATTTTGAGATAATCTTCCATACCATAGGCAGAACTGTTGCTTCCCGCAGACGTCCATAACCTTGGCAGGGTTGCCTTTTAACCCTTAGATAAGCCTTTATCTTTAAGACACATGCGAATCATCTTTTTCCAAAAAGACCATTATCCTGGTTTGGTAGTTGGATGGTGATAATGCCACTCACTATATTGTAACTTAAGTGAATAAGCCATCTTGTGATGAGACCTCTTGTCCTTTGACAAAATAAAATGTCAAAGGCCATTGCCCTGGTGTGGTAGCCATAGTGGGAATGTCACTTACGTTAGTATCCTATGATCGTGGTAGGTTGGCTCATGATGAGACCCCCCGTTCTTTACGAAAAAGGTTTGTATTGTGTATATTTATTTATTTGTATCTTTTCTTAATAAATATTTAAATTATCTTTTCCCAAGGAGACCATTATCCTGGTTTGGTGGCCAGATGACGATAATTCCACTCACTAGATTGTAACTTAAGTGAACAAGACAGCTCGTGATGAGACCTCTTGTCATTTGACAAAAGAAAATGTCAAACGCCATTACCCTGGTGTGGTAGCCATAGTTGGAATGTCACTTACATTAGTATTCTATGGTCATGGTAGGTTGGCTCGTGATGAGACCCCCCGTTCTTTATGGGAAAATTTTATTATATATATATTATTATTTTTTTATTTTTTTTTCAATTGTTTTTTTTTTTTT
>CBVK0101253892.1:0-18337 GCA_900067695.1 Picea abies
TAAGTGACTTTGTGAGATTAATATAAAGAAGTACTTTTTTCATCCCGCCATATGATGTGTTCAATCTTTATGTTTGATTTACATTGTATTATGACATCTAACCCACTAATTCATACATAAGATGCATGCTCGTAGTTTCTTGTTTGTCTTTTGGTGAATGCAGGTCAGCCTTGGGAGGATATTTGTAGTCGAGGAGTAACCGAACGCAAAGGATCAACAATGGACGTGGATTTTAAGGTAGAGTTACTAGATCCTTATACTTTGTATTTTATGCATGAATGTGGGGTATTGTCGGGGTAGTTGTTAAAATTAGGAGAATTTAGATGGTTAGCTTTGCCTGCATGTTGAAACCTAGTGTAGTCCATAGGGGGGTTTTCCCACTATAGCAGAATTGGCGACCGTAATGGGGAAGCCTCTAGGGTTTGTAGGGGATAGTTTTTGGGTGTGTTAATTGGTTTGTTTACCTTTTTGAGTTTTATGTAAGTTTCTGAGTCTTTAAGGGATTCTAGTTTGCCATACTAGTATTCCCTACCTTGTTATATTGATTGTTAGTTTTCATTTTGGGAAGTTACATAGGTGTACGTAGCCTATAGTGGGTCTACATGTGTACATACGCACCCTACCTTTAGACAGCCCGCGTACATACACATGCTTCTTAAGTGTCAATTGCGTGCTTGTGTCAGGAAAATCTTTTTTCAAGAAGAGGCAATCAACCTCTTCCCTAATTGAAGTCATAATTCTCAGGGGAAGAGGCAATCAACCTCTTCCCTAATTGAAGTCATAATTCTCAGGGGTTTTCTTGATCTAGTATTTGTCTCTATTTTTACAGTCTTTAGCCTGGGTTTGACGTCAGTTAAATTTTTTGTTAAAAGATTTCTTGTGTTTTTTTGGGGGGGGTTTAGACAATTCTGTGAGTCTTTTCTTATCAGCCTATTTGGTTTTGTCAGAAACTCCCTGCGATCTGCAGTGGGCCATAAGTCATTTCTTGGTCTTGTCTTGTCCTCACTTTTCCCTTTTTCTTGCTTTCAAGAAAAGAAAAAGAATTCATTTTCAAGTTTCTTGTTTGAAGCATTAAAAAAAAAAAAAAAGGATTTCATTTCTTTGTAAATTTCTTCCATGGTTACTATTTTTACTATTCTAATTTTGTTCATAAGATTGAAAATTGTCAAATAAAGTTTAGAGACATTCAAGTGAGGAGGTCAAGAAATAAACAACCTTTACAACATAGAACTAAGCATCCAATGAATAGAAAACATAGCACCAATCACTTTGACCTACTTAACAATGAGCTCGAATGTTATAACTATCATAAGTTCGGCCACAAAGCTGCAAACTTCCATCTGACGAAGTACAAGGCAGATCCAAGAATAAATCCTTTAGCTAGAAATGCCAGCACATGGAAAAAGAAAGATAGTGAAAAATGTGGTCTAGTAGTTTCATCTCAAAAACAAAAAGACCCCTAGTATATAGACAATGGATGTTCCAAGCACATGACTAGAGACAAGGATAAGTTTATGTCTATAAGTAAAAGCAAAATAGGAAATGTAACCTTTGGAAATGATGAACCAAGTAAAATCAAGGGTAAAGGGATGGTGAGTTTGAATAATGGTAAAGGAAAAGCCCAGGATGTTCTTCTTGTATATGGGATGAAACATAATTTTCTCAATGTAATTCAAATGTGTGACAGAGGATGTGAAGTGGTGTTCACTTCCAAGGATTGTAAGATAAAGTTTGTAAACTCAGGACAAGTGGTGGCTAAAGGCATAAGGACAAAAAATAATGTATATGTGTTGAAAGAAGATAAAGAAGAATGTCATCTAAGAAAACATGATGAAAGTTGGTTATGGCATAGGAGACTTGGACATATAAACTTTGACCACTTAATCAAGCTCAAAAATATTGAGGCAGTAAAAGATCTTCCAAGAATATCAAAGCCACAAGACTCTGTGTGTAAACCCTGACAAGTAGGAAAGCTAACTAGGACACAATTCAAATCCAAGAGCTCTACTTCAACAGAGAAACCACTCCAATTAGTTCATATGGATTTATGTGGACCATCAAGACATGAAGGAACAGGGAAGGAAAACTACATTATGTTGATCATTGATGATTACTCTAGACTTACTTGGGTTACTTTTCTCAAAGAAAAAGCTGAAGCATTTGAGAAATTTAAAATATTTAAGGATTTAACTAAGAATCAAACATGCAAGAGGTTAAAGGCAGTAAGATCAGACAGAGGAGGATAATTTATGTCAAGTGATTAAAAGTAATTCTATGATAAACATGGGATCAAGAAATCCCAAGAACTCCACAACAAAATGGAGTAGTTGAGAGGCAAAACAGAACAGTTCAACAAATGGCCAGGTCAATGATGAATGAGAAGAACATTGGTCAAACCTACTGGGTAGAAGCAATACACACAACAGTTCATATTCTTAACAAAGCCCACCTGAGACCACATAGTGACAAGACACCTTATGAACTGTGGTATGGAAGACCTGCTTCAATCAAACACTTCAAAGTCTTTGGGAAACTTGGATCAATGGCCCTATGACCCTCTTCTCGATCGACGATCAAGATCTCCTTCGGGTTTCTGACTTTTGATATTTCAAATCTCAAACCTCATCCCTTTTTCCAATGGATTTTATCCAAAGACTTTAATCCACTGATGTGTGTCCTCTTGAGCAGATGATCGAGGATTACTTCTGGTATTTACCCGGATATCTCATATCTATGCCACGTCTCCCTTGATTTGATGGCCAAGAACTACTTCAGGTCTTTACTCGGAGATCTCAGATCTACACCACGTCTCCCTTGATCTTACGGCCACGAATGACTTCGGGTCTTTACCCGGAGCTCTCAGATCTACACCATGTTTCCCTTGATCTGACGGCCACGAATGACTTCGGGTCTTTACCTGAAGCGATCAGATCTACACCATGTCCCTTGATATGACAACCACAAATGACTTTGGGTCTTTACCCAAAGCTCACAGTATCTGACGGCTCAAATCCACTTTGGGTGATCAGACGCCTGACATTACTTCGAGCTATCTGACATCTCATATTTGCTTCATTTGATCGGACGATTGAGATTCACTTCGGATTTCCGGAACTTCAAACTTGAGAAATCTCAAATCTCAAACCTCACCTTCTCCTGAACTCGCAGCATCTGACGGCTCAGATCCACTTCGGGTGATCTGACACCTAAGATTACTTCAGGTGATCTGACGACTCATATCTGCTTCATCTCATCAGATGACTGGGATTCACTTCGGGTTTTCGGTTCTCCGGACTTCAGGAATCTCAGATCTCAAGCCTCGGTAGGTTTTCTCTCCTGTATGTGCGAAATTCTAAGGCGCGTGCACCTTACTCAAATCAGACAGTTGTAGATCCTTTTCACTATGATCCAAAGGCCACTATATCTCCTCCTCCTTAGCTTTTGATTTCTTCCGACTTGGAAGATTTATCAGTATTCAAAGGTTTTGAACCTTTGCTCCTCCTACGATTCCGAGTGTTGGATATTGTCAACACTTATGAAGAGTGTTATCCTTTCTGAGATTGATCCTTAAAGGATTTTGACTTCCCACACACTCCTTGCATTCTCAGGATTTTGATAACTCAGATTGAATAATTTCTTGAAATAAATTCTTCTCGCCCACCTGGTGTTCCTCTGTTCTAGTTCCTCGACGCTTGGTCGCTTATTGACATTGTGCACTCCTTTCACCTGGTCTAATTTTCCTTTTTTCTCTCTAAACTCCTTTGATTCAATCCGAGACTCAATCGATGCACTCCTTGCGTTCGAGATGCACACCTTTCATACAAGTTTCAGAAGAGAAACAATTGAAACTTATCCAGTTTTGTCACAAACTCATACAATCAACTTCTTGAACAATCATACATGAACGAAATGAAATAAATCACATACACAGAATATAACATTCATTCATTCATACATCAAATGAACACAGTGCAATATTTGGGACAATTCTCTCTGTTCTATTCATTCATGAAAAACAATTGCATAATCTTGTAGTTCTTCACTACGTCTTACTTCTACTCTATTCTGCTCTACTGATCTCTATCTCTATCTTATGATCATCATCTGGTAACTTTACAATACAACAAAAACTATCTAAGGACCGTCTCCATGAGCTCTCTTCATCCTATCTGTAACCTATCCTATCAAACTCTTAGCGATCACCTACTTTGTCCTATTACAATAACTAAAATGTATTGCCAGATAAGAGTCAACACTCTATATCTGCAACCCCTTACTGTCCATAAGACTTTACAAACAAGTTACATATTTAAAATTTTGTTTACAAAATATCACAACCGATTTATCTCTTAAATTAATGCTGAGATGTCACGTCCATGCCTCTATGCTTGCGTCTTTTACTTTGAAGGTGATGCTCCTACATCATACTCCTCTGGTTAAAATTTTCATGGACTCCTATCCATGAGCTCCTACACTGTCTTTCCATGCTTCAAAATATCAAGTTTTGTGACCCAACTTGCATCTTCCATTGGATTATATTTCCACTTCACTAAGTATTCAGGATGTGTCTTCCTCCTGGACTTCTTTCCATCTCTTTGTTCAATGATTTTCTCCATCTGGGTTTTTTTTACTGTGGGCAATTGTTCTTCCCACTGAACTTATTTTTGATCATCTGATTCTCCTGCCTCATATCTCTTGTAATGATATAGGTCTGCAACATTGAATATCGGTGATATCCCAACATTGTCTGGAAACTCAATTTCATAAGCATTGGCTACGGATTTTCTGAGAATCCTGCATGGTCCTATCTTCTTCATCTTCAATTTGTTATGTGTTACCATTGGAAACCTCTCTTTTCTCAAATGAGCTAAAGCTTCATCTCCAACTTCGAATTGAACTTCTCTCCTCTTTTGATCAAATCTACTCTTATATTTCAGGTTATTGTTTTGTAGCTATTCTCTGACTCTATCATGGAGTTTCTGCATTTATGTTGCAAAATCCTCTACTCCAGCACATCTGAATTCATGTTGATTCAGATTTCTCAACTCTGTAATCCCTCTTGGTTGTATAGCATACACAATTTCAAATGGACTTTTTTCTGTGCTCCTGTTCACTGAATTGTTGAATGCAAATTCTTCTTGTGCCAGAATCTAATCCCATTGATGACCTTGATCAGTGACTAAACTTCTTAACAATTTTCCCAGACTCTTGTTTACTACTTCAGTCTATCCATCTGTCTGAGGGTGATATTCTAAACTAAAGGACAAGTTTGTCCCCAACCTCTTCCATAGAGTCCTCCAAAAGTGTCTTACAAATTTGGTGTCCCTGTCTGAGACTATGCTCATAGGCAATCCATGTAGTCTCACCACTTCTCTGAAAAACAAATTGGCTATGTGTATAGCATCGTTTGTTTTCTGGCATGGTATGAAATGTGCCATTTTTTAAAATCTGTCCACCACAACAAATATGGAATCACTCCCTTTCTGAGTTCTAGGCAATCCCAATACAAAATCCATACTAATTGCATCCCACAGCCTTTCTGGAATTGGTAATGGCTGATACAAACCATTGTTCTATTTTCTTCCTTTTGCATACTAACAAATTCTTCATTTGTTCACAAACTTTTTCACTTATGCCCTCATTCTCGGCTAATAATATGAATTACTTAGTTGTGAAAATGTCTTATCATGACCAAAATGTCCAGCTAAACCTCCACTTTGTTTCTCTTTCAATAGGTTATCTCTCATTGAGAATTTCGGTATGCATAATTGGCTTCCCTTGAATAATAATCCATTCTGGATCAAATATTCAGTCCATGGGATTCTATCTCCTAGCAAAGGATTCTTACATGCCTCATAAGCTTCCTTAAAATCTGCATCTTCTTTATACATCTCCTTGAGGTGTTCAAAACCTAAGGTCTCCACTTGAAATTCTTGTACAATAAAACTCCTCCTAATCAAAGCATCTGCAATTTTGTTAGCAGTTCCAGCAATATGTTTAATAACAAAAGTAAAATTCTGCATAAATTCTACCCATTTAGCATATCTTTGATTCAACTTTTCTTGCCTAGTAATAAATTGCAAAGCTTTATTATCATTGTACAAGATAAATTCTTTAGGTATTAGATAGTGTCTCCACTTCTTCAAAGCTTGAATCACTACATAAAATTATTTTTCATATGTGGAATAATTCTTCTTGGTGTCATTCAACTTCTCACTGAAATAAGCAATTGGCCTATTATCCTTACTCAAGACTGCTCCAATAGATAATCCACTTTCATTACATCTCACCTAAAATGTTTTTCCAAAATCCGGTAAGACCAGAATTGGTTGTTCTATGATCTTCTCCTTCAACACTTTGAAACTTTTTTCATCTTCCTTTGTTCAATTAAAATACTTGAGTTTCTTCTTCACAGTGTCCAACATGGGCGCACATATACCACTGAAATTTCTGATAAAATTTCTATAAAAACTTGCTAACCCATGAAAAATTCTTACCTCAAATATGTTTCTTGGCGATGACCATTCTCTGATTTCTCTCACCTTTTATGGATGCATCTTCAATTCATTTTAAGAGATCACAAAACCCAAGTATATGAGTTCCTTCTTCATAAAAGAGATTTTCTTCATATTTATCAACAATTTTTCCTGCTGCAATTTTTCCATCACTGATGTCACATGTCTCAAGTGTTCTCTCTATGTCTTACTGAAGATTAGTATATCATCCAGATATACTATGACAAATTTTCCTATGAAGTCTTTCAATACTTGATTCATCAATCTCATAAATGTGCTTGGTGCATTTGTCAACCCAAATGGCATTACCATCCATTCAAACAATCCTTCATTTGTCTTCAATGTTGTTTTCCATTCATTTCCCTCTCTCATTCTTATTTGATGATATCCACTCTTCAATTCTATATTGGAAAAATAGCTTGCTCCACTCAAACAATCCATCAAATCATCCATGCTTGGTAAATGGAATCTATACCTAATAGTTATCTTTTTTATGGCTCTGGAATCTGTACACATTCTCCATCCTCCATCCTTCTTTGGACTTAACACAGTCAATACTATGCATGGGCTTAGCCTTTCGTTGGCTAAAACGTTATCCAACAACTCCTGGACATGATTTTTTACTTCCTCATTCTCCCTAGGTGTCAACCTATAAGTTGCATTGTTTGGAAAACTAGCTCCTGGAATAAGGTCTATATGATAGCTTATACTCCTAATGGGTGGAAATGAGTGTGGTAAATCATCCACTACTATGTCAGTAAAGTTTTCTAACAGCTCCTAGATTTCTTCAGGAAAATATTCCACAGAAGTATTTGTAAGGATAACTCTAGGCTTCCTCACTACAACAAACTATATTTCTTTCTCCTTCTTGACTTCATTCAAGAGTTCCTTCCCACTCATGAGAAGTATACTCAAACTAGCTTCCCTCTTTTGTTCTTTGTCTTCTATGGGTAACAACATTTGTGTCCTACCATTCTTTTCTAGGGTATAATTATTCTTTCTTCTATCATGAATAACTTTTCGGTCAAACTGCCATGGTCTCGCCAATAAAATATGACAGACATCCATAGGAATTGCATCATATAATATTTCATCACTATAACCTCCTATTTTAAATTAAACTTGGCATTGTTGACTTACCATTACTTGATGTCCTTTCTGCAACCATGACACCTTGTATGGGTTTGGATGTGCAGTTGTCTTCAACTCTAGTTTCTCCACCATCTCTGTGGATACTATATTGCCAGTGCTCCCACTGTCTATGATCACCTTGCAAAATTTGTCCTTCATCTTGCAATCAATTCTGAACAGACTTGTTCATTGAACTAGTTCCTCCATATCCTTCTCTGGTTTAAGAAGAATCTTCCTCATCATGAGGTTCTTTCCTCCTTCTTCTACTTCTGCTTCCACATGCTTATGTTCTTCAGCAACATGTGCTTTACCTTCTCCTTCTTTATTTCTCTCGAGACATTCCCAAGACTTGTGCCCTAATTTTCCATAGGTATAAAATCTAACTTCACCTCCTCTTGCTCTTCCTCTTCCTCTTCCTATGGAAAAATATCTTATCCCTCCATGTTGTCCTTCTTTAGAACTTCCACCTTTCTCATGGTGACTATGCTATTTGTCAGCTTCATGCTTTGGTTTCAAGGACTTCTCTCTGTTGGTTCCCTTACCTCTACTTGAATTTCCTCCTCTACTTCGTTGGCTTTGTTTCCTGGACAATTTTTCTTCGACTTTCAAGGATGCTTGATAAACATCCTCGACTTTAATAACATACATCATGTTGATCTCCTCTCATATTTCATATCTCATCCCATTGATATACCTAGTTGTTTTCTCATCTTCATTCTCTTTTTGTCCAACCTTAATGTTGAGTCTGTAAAATTCCTCAGTGTACTCCTTCACTTATAAACTCTTCTGTCTCAGGTTTTGCAATCTTCTGAATAGATTGATTTGATAGTCCTTCGGGATAAATTTGGCCTTCAATTTCTCTACCATCCTATCCCGGTTCTTAGTTTTTTTCTTACCATTTCTCTTGCGTTCGGCTTGCAGTTCATCCCACCATAGCACTGCATGACCTTTCAATCTTGTCACTGCATGCTTCATGATCTTCTATTCTTCGATATCTTCATAGTCGAAGTATTTTTCCATAGCACGTACCCAATCATGCTTCATGATCTTCTATTCTTCGATATCTTCATAGTCGAAGTATTTTTCCATAGCACGTACCCAATCTAACAATTCTTCAACTTCCAAATTGCCTTCATACATTGGTACCTCTATCTTCGCTCTAGATCCTATCTTTGAAACAAGTTTTATTAAGCGATCTTGTGCAGCATCCTCGACTACATTTTCTTCGACCTCTATTTCTTCGCTCTCAGCTTCAATGATATATCCAACATCCGGTTCTCTCCTTTGTGTTGTTTCCATGGCGTCCAGCCTCATTCAGTGTTGCCTCATTTCTTCTTCCATCTCTTCATTCACTTTATACCTTCTGGGTGGTATGATTTCACTACATCACTTTCTGGTGCCTACGAATAGAAATCAAATTTTCTTGATACCACAATTGATACCAACTTACCACCTTTCTCCTTTTGTCTGTTGTTTCCAAACAAACTCAATATCATCTCTGATACCACCTGATGCAGCCCCCCCCCTACTCCCCCGTAGGGCTACATGATCTCCTAGTCAAGGATCTTCTATTCTTGAATCAAGTGACTCTTTGGAACCTTAATGGTTCCCTTCTATATCTAAACATAGGCCCTTTCGACTCCTTGGTGCAAGTCTGATAGCACCCACAACCTTCCCTTTCTCTCTTCTGTGAAATATCAGAGTACTAGGCGTTAGCTCTTTTTCTGATAAGCCCCCTCTTGATATGACCTTGGGAAATGCCTTCTTGTGACCACGTGATTGTGGGCATGACCAATAGCAGTTTGGGATCAAACTTCTTTTCGACCCGCAATTCTCCTCGAACCTCCACGTGTCCTCTTATAAAAAACACGTTATCGATTACAACCCACCCTCAATGGTTTAAATTCTGCGCAACTCATGTCCTCGTAATGCTATGGGATTATCGATGTCGTGATCTTGACAATATAGTCTAAACTAATGGTTCAAATCTTCTCTTTTCAAATCTACGAACTAGATCTACCCCTTCTCAATCAACGGTCAAGATCTCTTCTTGATTCCAGACTTCAGGGTTTTGAATTCTCAAACCCTTCTTTCTTCCATACTTCAATCTTCTAGAGCTGACAATCTACAAACACTTGTCCTACTCAATCAATGGTCCTACTTCCACTTCGGGTGTTTGACCTTTCAACTCAGATCAACGACCCGATGACCCTCTTCTCAATCGACGATCGAAATCTCCTTTGGGTTTCGAACTTCTGAGATTTCAAATCTCAAACCTCATCCCTTTTTCCAATGGATTTTATTCGAAGATTCTAATCCACTGATGCGTTTCCTATTGATCTAGCAATTGAGGATTACTTTAGGTCTTTCCCGGAGCTCTCAGATCTACACCATGTCTCCCTTGATCTGACGGCCAAGAACTACTTTAGGTTTTTACCTGGAGCTCTCAGATATACACCACGTCTCCCTTGATTTGAGGGCCACGGTTGACTTCGAGTCTTTACCCGGATCTCTCAGATCTACACCACGTCTCCCTTGATCTGACGACCATGAATGACTTTGGGTCTTTACCCAAAGCTCATAGATCTAATCCATGTCCCTTCATCTAACGACCATGAATGACTTTAGGTCTTTACTCAGAGCTCACAGTATCTGACAACTCAGATCCACTTCGGGTGATCCGATGCTTGATATTACTTCGGGTGATCTGACGACTCAGATATGCTTCGAATGATCAGACGATTGAGATTCACTTCGGATTTCCGCAACTTCGGGCTTCAAAAATCTCAACTCTCAAACCTCGCCTCTTCTTGAACTCATAGCATCTGACGGCTTAGATCCACTTCAGGTGATCCTACGCCTGAGATTACTTTGGGTGATCTGACGGCTTAGATCTTCTTCAGCTAATCAGAGGACTGGGATTCACTTCGAGTTTCTATCTCTCCGGACTTCGGGAATCTCATATCTCAAACCTTGGTAGGTCCTCTCCCATGTATGTGCAAAGCGCTAAGGCTCGTGCACCTTACTCTAATCATATGGTTGGCAATCCTTTGCACTATGATCCAATGACCACTGTCGCTCCTCCTCTTGAGCTTCTGATTTCTTCCGACTTGGAAGATTTATCAGTATTCAAAGGTTTCGAACATTTTCTCCTCCTACGAGTCCGAGTCTTGGATCTCGTCAACACTTATGAAGAGTGTTATCCATTATGATCTTGATCCTTAAAGGATTTCAACTTCCCATGCACTCCTTGCGTTCTCGGGATTTCGATAACTTAGATCGAAGTATTTCTTGAAATAAATTCTTCTCACCCACCTAGCATTCCTCTATTCTGGTTCTTCGACGCTCGATCTCTTATTGACATTGTGCACTCCTTGCACCTGGTATAAGTTTCCTTTTTTCTCTCTGAACTCCTCTGAGTCAATCCAAGATGTTGGACAACTGAGAGGGGGGTGAATCAGTTGTTATTGTGCTTAAAAAATTATTCCCACTTTAGACTCTTTACATAACACTCTATGACAATCACAATAATGTAGGGAAGTAAGCAATAGAATATTCAACATCAATCACACACATGAAATATACAGAAACATATATTTCCTAAGGAAAACCATAAAGGGAAAAATCTCGTCTTCTTGATGTGACAAGTAATCTTTATTTTCTGTACATTATCATTCTTATGAGCAACAACTTGCTGAGAGCACTGACTCTCTTATTTCTCTAGCACCCACTAGAAGGAAGCACCAACTCCCTGAGTGTTCCATCACCAACTGGATGGAAGCACCAACTTCCAGAGTGTTCCAAAACCAACTGGATGGAAGCGCCAACTTCCAGTCACATAGGCACCAACCTGTATAATAGAGAACAATAGTTCTCCCTTGCACCACCCTGCCACCCTAGTTTTTCTGGCTACAACTAGATGGAAGCTACAACTCCTTGTGTTCAAGCACCTAATTGAACCTCTGAGGACACCAGTCCTCCCTAGAACCTCCCTATCACCCTGAAATATAAATCTTTTCTTTTGAAACTTATTACAATGATACAATATTTTTCAAAAATATTACCAGTCTCATCCCTGTTCTGTTGCACTGCTCTACTCTACATGCATCATTGTTTTTCCTACTCGCACATCCTTGAGTTTTCTATTTTTCTGCTTTGTCTCTAGATGCACACCTCAACTTTCTCTTCCTCTCTCAGATAAGAATTTTTTCTCTATCTCTTTCTTTTGTGCTTTATGCTCTATTTATTATTTCCATTCAATGCGCTACGCCTCTTTTGTATGTTTCATCTCTTGCACATAGCATGCTTCTACCTGCATGAATAACTTTCAATAGCAGCAACCATCTCTTCTCTACTCTATGTATATTTATCATGCAAATTCCTATGCTATATCATACACCTAACTCTTCGCCCCCTCTGGCGATTAGGCTGAGTCTGTTCTTCATCCATGGTCGTTATGCTGAGATTGTTCATCATTAGTAGTCGTTCCTGAGATTATTTTCCTTTTCTGGGAGTGAGACCCTTCATCTTCTCTGTCACAATTGAGCTAATCCTCTCTATTACAGTTACATTATTTGATGCTTTTTCCATCTATCAATCATCTCTATGTTGAGTCTTCATTCCACTGGAAGTTACCTCAAGACTCTTCATCTTCTCTGGCGATCACCTTGAGATTATTCGAAATCTCTGGTAGATGCAATCAGTCGTTTTCTGCAGTTACAATCAATCTGTCTCTAGCATTTACTGAGAGAACCTCTGTGCGCTCATGTCTTTAGTGCCTTTTTCCCTTTTTGATAAATCTACACAGTGGGCGCTATCTTTTCTAGCTAATCCCCTTCCTTTCACATGACCATCAGTGGTGACCATACGCCTAACCAACATTCGTTTCACAATTTCTCATTTCGGGTGATCAACTGCAAGTCACCTCGATTTTCCCAACTCGTGAAACTCTGAGGTGGAGCCTAGAAACACTAGATCCTTCCCTTCTCTTCTATTGATGTGACCACTGGCTATGACCACATCCCTATTCGAAAAGGCATTTTGCAATTTCATCGATCTCCATTGTAAAGCCTAGCGACGTGCTAGCTCCTCCTTTAACCTTCATCAATGTGACCACCAGTTGTGACCAGGGGCCAAGAAAGAGGGGTACTTCGTTGTTTCACATATCACGAAATCCTGCTATGAATTTCCTCGAAAATCCCAACATGCGAAACTCTGAAATGCTTCATATCAAATCAACGGTCGAGATCTCTCCCTTTGATCGATGGCTGCGATCAAATCATGACTTCAAATGTCGAGAAATTGGATGTTATTCAACCCTGACTCTCCCAAATTCTGATATTCCAAAACCATGCTTGATTGATCAATGACCCACAATCCTCAGTGATCTGACAGTCCAGATCATTTCGTGAATTCACATTTCCCGAGTTCCTCCAACTCTCACCTTTGACTCTTCCAGTTTGTGAGTCAGTGAAATGTTGATCTCTCGCCATGTGTCCTTCCCAGCATCAACGGCTAGGATCGACTCCACTCTATCCCTTACAAATATTTTGAAGTTCGATTCTTCAAACTCTTGGATCTGTTACCTGTTGTCAACCCAGACGATGGACGATCCCAATGAATTCAAAACTTGTCTCATGCACTTTCCTTGGGATCCAATGACTGTTGGTCCACGTACTCAGATCTAATGGCTGAGATCTATTCTCCTCTTCTTTGCATGCTCATTCATCCTATCTAGACTCTGATCTGACAGCCTAGATCATTCACAGTGCTCAATCCAATGGTCATTGTTTCTCCTCCTCCTGAGCTTTGGATTTCTCAAGCCTCTAAGTGTCAAAGGCCATGAACTTTGATCCTTCTACAAGCCTTGATGTATGGGATCTCATATGTGCATCTCAGAATGCTATCTCTCCTGAGCTTTGAAAATGAAGTTAACCTCAGTCATGATTATCCTTCTCCTGGTTTGTACACCTTTGTCCTTCTCACCAATTATTTGAATTTCAGGATGATTCTTTTGAGTAATTATGGAGGAATAATTTGATGTTGATTGTTGTCTTGACTCTTCTTGTCTAGGTGTCTCTTCTCCATCTTCTTATTGGAACTGTTCATCTTCAGTTCCATCTATGCCCTCTGTAGTAGACTCAATATTTCTCACCTCTCTTACTGGGACTCCTTCATCAACCTTTAAATCAATGCAATTGCGACAGGTGTCTGCAGATCATCAGGTCTGGAAGATTGAAGTACAGAAGAAAGCAGGGTTTGAGATTTCAAAACCCTGAAGTCTGGAATCACGAAGAGATCTTGACCATTGATCGAGAAGGGGTAGATCTAGGCCATAGATTTGAAAATCACATATATGAACCATCAGCTCAGATAGTATCATCAAGATCATGAGATCGACGATCCTATAGCATTACGGGGATGGGATTTGCATGAACTTTAAACCACTGAGGGCGGGCTACAATCCATACCGTGGTTTTGCTAAGAGGACACGTGGAGGTTCGAAGAGAATTGTGGGCCGAAAAGAAGTTTGATCCCAAAACTCTATTGGTCGTGCCCACAATCGCATGGTCACAAGAAGGCATTTCCCAAGGTCATATCAAGAGGGGGCTTATCAGAAAAAGGGCTAACACCCAATACTCAGACCTTCGAAAGGGAAGGTTGTGGGTGCTATCAGACCTACACCAAGGAGCTGAAAGGGCATGTGTTTAGATATAGAAGGGAACCATTAAGGTTCCATAGAGTCACTTGACTCAAGAATCAGAGATCCTTGACCAAGAGGTCGTGTATCCCTACGGAAGAGTAGGGAGGTTGCATCATATCTCTTCAGCTTGACCAACACTTAGTGAAGCGTGGCCTTTGTGCACTCCTTGCACCTGATTGGAAGAATTTTATGTTGTCCCTCCTGAGCTTATAATTTCTCAAACTACTAAGGGTCTCATCCCTTTTTTCTCTCCAAATAATTTAGTGTTCCCTCCTGGCACTTCTTCACTCATCCTCCTGATCTTATGGAATTTGTAACAGTCCTCAGTGAACTCTTTGCATTGGCTTCAGCCCTGAAACTTGAACTCAAAAAAATTCACTCATGCACTCCTTGCACTTTCTATGCAGAATTGCACCTGACTCTCCTTAGAGTCTTTAACTTATGGTGTTCTCTCCTAGAAACCTTTTCACTGAACTTGAAATAGAGTTCCCACACACTCTTTGCGCCTACTCAATGCACTCCTTGCAAAGCCCTCAGAGTATTTAGTAATTCTAGTATGTCTTCTTCAGAGTGTTCAACAACTCCAATGTGCACTCCTTGCACAATCCTCCCTTCTGAGATTAATGAATTTCTCTGTTGCGCCCACCTGGAACGCTCTTCTCTAAACTCAAGAAATATTTCAAAACACACTCCTTGCGTTGGCTTCACAATTTTTTCAATACTCTAATGTGCACTCCTTGCACAATCCTAAGAGCCCAGAACTACCCAAAAATACACAAATATAGAGAAGTCTATATAATTCCTGCAAAGGGAAAAAAAATGCATCTAATAGCATCCACACATATACATAGAAAACATTCAGAAGCAAACATTCATATATAAACACAAATTACACATAGAAACCTCATATGCTGGAAAAACTTGTTTTGTATTATATTTGAATGTTTATGTACATGATTTTTTTACAAAGGTTTCATTGCAATAGATTCTTCAGCACTTTCTCTCCTCTCCTCTCTTGATCTCTCTCTACATATCTCTCAACAACTCCCTCATTTTCTCATTCTCCTCATGAATTTTGATACAAGAGATTTCTACAAAAGAGGGGCTCCTCGGGCCTTCCCTCCAGCTACCTACTCGCATTGAATTGCATTCAATTACATTCAATGGAAAACTAGTCCGAACTAGGCCTAAACCTATCTACATGTTAACCATTAAAGGAAACTTCACATGCATTCTATACAAAGGCACATGGCTCGACTTTCCCTGAGCCTTACAACATTTAATTCCATTTAATTACATTAAAAATTTTAAATTTGGTTCAAAATGAGAGGGTTGGTGCCTCTCTTTCCTCGAAACTCGTTCATCCTTATGCGTTGATGTGTTGGCTTGCTGGTGCTTGATGAGGTGTAGTGATGCTCCTGCATCACACCCTCATGGGTCTTCACCTAGATGGAAATCACAAGAAACAACAACATCCACATATTTAACCCTACTATATCATTTTTCCTGGATACATAATCCATCATTAGTCATACTCAATCATTATTTCATAATAATAGACTATTCTAAGTTCACAAGCATGTTATATGCATATCCAAGCATGTGCAATTACACATCCATATGCACCAAGCATTTACTGTCAACATGCCTACTAATGCATATTCATTTTAACTTCATTGTATGCCTCATGCACTCTAGTGGATTTCTATTTTAATTCACTTATTTATTTATCTATTTATGTTGTAGTTGGTTGTCCTTGAACTCCTTCAGATCATTGTTTCCTTGTCTGCTCCCATTCTGCTCATCTACACTATGGTTCCCTGGTGTGAACACTTTCCAACCAAGTTCCACTTGGCCATTCTACAATCCAACCAATGTGTTCTATTTTTAGCAACCTCTCCTAGGAAGTCAATCCAAATTTACCTTTATGAAACATTCTAGCACCCTTGAATGAAGTATCTCAAACATTCCATCGCTCTACTACAACATTCTTGAATCAAATACTATTACTCCTAGTTCTCCATTATATTTTTTTATTAACATTTCCCTGTGAAACCATACCTTTCACACTTAATACCATTCCCCAATGGAAGTCCATTTTCATTGATTAACACTTTTCAAGTGAGAGAGCATTCCAATTTCTCTGCATTAGCATCATGCTTCTACTATGAACTCTGATATCAGAATTGGATTTCTTTCACCCTCAATCTTTGCAACTGTCTACACCTCTCTTTCTTCAAGTATAGACATTCATACTTTTCCTTTCCATGCCCAACAATGAAATTTTTAATATGCTATATTCATATCCTATGTGAGGATTCTTGCTTCGGTTGTACCTCCAATTTATTCAGATCCTGTAGTTGTTGACTAATACTTTTGTTCCACTATTCTTGATTTATTTTTCCATCTTTCATTACTTTTTTTGTATCTCTTGATTGACTCATCCAACTACTGTAAGCTTTGTCATGCTTCCATGACCATAAAATCTTATCCTAGACTGGAATTGATATGATTATACCTCTCATCCTGCCAAAACATGTAAGCAATCATCTGGTTAGAATTATACCTACCATACAAACTTTCCAATTAAATTTACAGGTACTTTTTTTTTAATTCAGGAAGAAAAATTATATCACAGTTATCCAAATTGGAATAATTCCAGGTCGTTCTCCTCTAAGTCAACCTTCCAATTCTTGTATTCTTGCCTCAATTGGATATCGAAGTTGAAATTTAGGGCTCCCTGAAAAAACCACTTTCATCCCCCCTTCGCATATATAGAAATCAAATTCTACAAAGGCACTTCCTTAAAACCAAGTTTCGCGTGACCATGGCTCAAAACCATGGGCTTAATCACCCTTTAGCACCCACGCTCTATGTTTTTTGCACAAACACCAAGTAAGAGGGATGGTTTATTTCCAAGCCCTTTTTACCTTAGCATAGGACCGACACTAGGACCAAATCCTTTAGACTTCATCCTTCAGTTGTTTTCCCCTATCAACTTTTGTTTTCACCCGCAATTACGATTCTCTGAACCCATCAATCATTCCACTATAAAAAAATGGACTGTCGAGATTTAATCTCCTATCAAATGGATGGTCCCACCCCCATATGGAGGCTTCAACGAGATCCATGGTTTCGACTTAATCAAGCGTTGAGACGGATGACTCTCAATCAATTTGAAAATTTGGTGGTGCTCCGAGATATTTTCATTCCCAAGTGTTCCACCTCTCTGAAGTGACAATCCTCTGAAGTACTTTCCTTGTTCATCCAAGGATTAATTATACGATCGATATTTAATCAAGTGTTCATATGGACGGTCCTCACACACTTCAGAAATTCGGCGCTCCGGGATAATTCCATTTCCAAGTCTACCACTTCCCCGAAGTGACAATCCTATGAAGTACTTACCCTGTTCTTCCACAGCTTAATCCAATGGTCGAGAAATATCCCAAAGGAAAATCAGAATGATAGTCTACGTGCCCTTGTGAATTTGGGCTTCGGCACTTTTCACTAGTAAAAACCTAGAAACCCTCGGAGTCACGTACTCACGAATATGACATGACATGATGATGTCACCTAGGGTGACATGGACCCATGGCACGTGTGCTACGTGTCACTAAAAAAATTAATAGATCGGTGTTGTTGGCACAGGGGCAGACCCACGGTTCAATGCTTCAACAGTGCACCAACAAAACCCTAACTATCGGCCCTTTCGAACACACCTGCGAGGCAGATGAAGTCTCACCCGAGGTAGAGGAAGGGGGGGTTGCAAGACTCAAGTGTATACAACCTATCTGGGACACAGATATGCAATTACACACTTCAAAAGAGCACTTAGATAATAGTATGCATTCAGTTATGATTCTTATTCACATCACAGATTAACCCTAATTGTAGATCAGTGCAGTAGTAATCAATATTAAACACATCTAAGAATTCAACACATAGCTTCATAGAAGATCTAGCATTTATTCATATATCAGGCACT
>CBVK0101253894.1:1567-15605 GCA_900067695.1 Picea abies
TAAGAATAAACCCAAGAAAAATAATAATCAAAATGAAAATCCAAAAACACAAGCACAACCACCTGCTACTAAAAAGCAACCACAACACAAACTTAAATTTCCATGTCTCATTTGTGCTAAAGATCACTACAAATGAGATTGTCACCATTGGGACAAAGTTGCTAAAATTTTTAAAGGAAATTATCAACCCGCTGCATTGACACATCCTTTTCCACAACAGTAGTCACTGGTTGCACAAAATCCTGCACCTCCAACATGAAGTAACCAAGGTCATCCTCCTAACGAGGATTCTTCATCAAGTGCACACATTTATATGTTTAATGGGGTATATTTGACCACTCACACTACGACATATGAAACACCACCAGGTAAACCTGGTAAGGACAATGTAACTAATGGGATTGTATTATACCCACTATCCACTCTAGTTACTCCTCCACTAGACCTCTCCAGATTGAGAAACCAAGTTTTGACTCTATCCTATGCCCACCCAAGAGCACAATCAGAAAGTCGACCTTTAATCCTAACTCTCGTGTTGCTAAAAACTACAACATTGTTTAATATTTGGCCAAAGCACCTTGCACCATGCCATTTATCGAAGTTCTACAACACTGCCCCAACCAATGTAGAAATCTCTTGGCATCCATCGGAGCTATAGATCATGATTCATCCAATAATATCACGTTCAATATGGACAATTTTAAATCACGACTCTCTCACCAACTTGCTTTTCAAATTGATTTCGTTGTCCATAATCAACATATTCATCGCACGATATTGGATGAGGGAGAATCAACATGTGTCATGTCCTTATCTTGTTATAAAGGCCTCAAATCACATGGTCCTAGTCAATCTCTCACCATGTTAAGACCATTTGATGGAAGAGGTTTCCAACCTCATGGATTATTACAATCCTTAGTCGTTCAACTGGGAGGCAAAAGTATTTCTGTTGATGTAGAACTAGTCGACGCTTCCCTCGATTATAACTTGTTTTTAGGAAGAAGTTGGTTCTATGCTATGATTGTTGTCGCTTCATCAGTTTTTCGATGTGTCCAATTCCCTCATCAAGGTAAAATTGTGACCATCGATCAATTATATTACTACACCCATGATGATTGCACTCAAACAACCAACAATATTCCATTTTTGGGGGACTCAAAGATTACTTATGAAAGTGTCAGGGTAGGTCTACTGAAAGATTCTTCTCTCATGGGAACTTTCCCCACACCTCTTCCTCCAACCACACAACACATTGCAATGGTTAATTTTATTTCGACTATGGTACATCAATCCATCGAATCATCTAATATGTGGATCGTACCTAATCCCTTAGAATTCAATACACTAGGTGATGTTATGCCACTTAGTCATGTAGAGGATGAATACAACACCATTCAGTATGCCTCTCCTTCACTAGATGACCAACATCTATTGGTGTCTACTTCATATTCGTTACCAGCCTGGTTAGATTCCCTCTCCTCCACTTTCGATTACATTCTACATATCTTTCCATCAGATGAATCTATTATGGAAATGATTAGTATTGAGGAAGCACCATGGGATGACAACCACCATCGTTCATCCTTTGTTCCTAGTTTGGATGAGATTGAGAAATATATTTCCTCTATCTTTCCTACAGATATCGTTGACTCTCCCCAATCTCCAATAATCGCTTAGGATACCATCTATTGTTCTTGTTTTGTCACTTGGGTGAGCAAAACAATGACACTTGCAAGCCTAGTTGGGCTCGCTAGGAAAGAAAGAAGTTCGTGAGTGGGTTAAACAAGACAAACACATGTAATAAACAAAATAAACAAACTAAAACAACTAAGAAAATAAAAACTAGAATGCATAAGAAACTTAGAACCATAAACAATCAACCATTGACCAAGATAATGCCACCAATGGATAACTATATTAGTTGGAAAAACACCATAGAGAAAAATTAGGACTTATGGGTCCCCTCTTCCTCCTTGGGAGGGATCTTGAGTTCCCTAATGGAGAGATCTTCTTACAATGGAAGAAAAATGGCAAATGATGAAGAAAATCAATGCCTATTCCCTCAAGAGGTGAGTAGAATGGCCTATTGCAATGATGCTTGAATACTCCAAGGAGAAAAGAGGATTCTCAAGGGAGAATTGTGGCAACATAAAAATACTATGAAGATATTGGTTTCTTAGTGCACCCATGGCTTTCAATTATAGCATTTATTTAAGGAAAAATATAATTGGTTCTTGGTGTGAACAAGGGGCCTTTTAGGGCACCTTTTGGTCTTTGACCAGCCCCCCACTCAGATTTTGCTCAGATATGGAGGTCAAATCAGGTTGGGAGCTGGTCCATAAGTGGTTGGGGGCTAACAAGAACCATAAATGCGTCGTTCATAGGAGTGCGCGGATTTTCTCTCACACAATCACACATTTGGCACATTGTGCACTCTTAGGGCTTCTTTGGCCCACACATTGTGCACGTGTTTCCTTTAGTGATTTTGCGCATGTCAATTTTTTCTTAATTGTATAGTTTTTTCCTTTTGAAATGCATTTTAGTGCTACAGGTGAACTAATTGTTATTGGTATTGTTGTATTTCTATAACCATTTGTGTGCAATTTTGTGGATGAAATTTCAGTGATGACATATGCCCCCTAATGTGTGAGGTTCGAAGCATATGTATAACCGAAATACATCGATGTTTCTTCTACTGAGAGTGCCATTATAATGAAGAGTGTTGAGAGGAACTGCAAGAGAGATCCGTTGGAGGGAGAGGGGAAACTGTGGGACCTAAACCTTTCTCTAGGGAGAAAAAATAAAATTTGTATACAAATGAGGTGGGCATGCCCCATGCTCATGTCATGTAACCCAAAATGTAAGACATTAACTGAATATGTATGTTGATGTAGATAACTGCAGTGCCCTCCGGGGTGGTTGATAACGATAGATGAAAATTATGAATGGTGAACATACTATGAAATGAGGCAAGGACGCCTGTAAGAAGTGTCGATGACTCGTAGGCATTGATGACCTAACAAATTCAGAGGTCTTCGATTGGTATAAAAAAAACTGCAATAGTCGCATAGTAAGACCCACCGTAACATGAGATTTTTCTGAAGTCGAATGTCATGGGGGTCAATGGAATCAAAGAGAAATGATGATTCTATTTGTGTCGTCTGAGATTCCTCATTATAAAGGTAATGAGAGTCAAGATATTTTCGCCCTTCTGGAAACTGTGTTGATGTCGACAGAAAGGGAGACATGACTCCAAGAAGTAAAGGGCTTCGTGAAATCCACTGAGATGAGATCAGGTACTGATAGGTAACATGGACGAAGTCAAGATGCAGTGAGACTCAAGATTTCTCTTGGTTGGGAAATTTTGAAGGAGGATTGGCAACAACCGTAAAACTGTATCTAATGTCAGGGGGACGACTAAATAAGGGGTTAAAGGCTTGAGAAAGTGTACAAACTCAAATATTAGGGGTACATGGATTTTGGTATACTCGAGGTTCGTGAATGATGTCGGAATGAAAAAAGGAGAGTGGATGCCCCAACCAAGGGTGACATGGGTTGCGTTGATAGGAAAAGAAGGTCATCTGGGGTGATGACAAAAAGCTAAGTAAATGTTGGAAACAAAGGCTTTTTACAATTACCAAATAAATAAAGAATAATTTGGTATGAGTGTACAAATACAGAAATGTGAGCCCTAGTGCGAGATGGCTTGGCCTATGAGGGTGCAAGTTGTGAAGAGAACTAGTGGAGGGTGGGGCCCCATGAGTAGGTTTATGTATGAAGTAAATGAATGGAGGGAAATCTGCACATGGGAAAAATGATGGTGGATGAGATGGAGGGCTAATGATACTGCAGAGGTGCAGTCAATAGAACTGAGATGAGATAACCTGGGAGCCCATTGGGAAAGCTAGCAATATGATGAGAAGAGGTATGTGGCTTATTCTCAGAAGTTCATAAGACTATCGAGACTTCCATCCCTAGGGGGTGAAAGAAGCATGAGTGCCAAGTTGCCAAGGGGAACTATGAATGGGACAACTCATGTGGGGGAGAGTGCTACTGGGTGACAATACCAAAATGAAACAAAGGCGATGGTACTACAGAGCTGAATGTAATGACCCTAAAGGTGAACATCGAAGGGTGTGACTGGGAGATGCAATTGATTTTCAGAGGGGATAATTACATGCCAGTGTCGAACATATACCTGAAAGGGTTGCATCATTTGTGATGACCAAGTACCTGCACACATAAAAAACCAAATACCTGACGTGAACAATATCTGATGATGAAGAACATATAACAACTATCTGATAATTTTGAACATAATCACGCGTACCTGGACGTGACGTGAGAAAAATGCTCCTCCGGGGCCAAGTTCATATGATGACCTGAGGAATGTGACTATGTAGATGGTGAGACCATGATCCCGTGGCTGACAACGGATCATGAAACAAAGGCTCTGGGTTCTTGTAACTTAGTGTGGAATTTTGGCAAAAGGGACTATATATGGCTAGTGGGCCCATAATGCCACCTCATTTGTACCCATAGCTATAGTGATTGGATGAGATAATTTGGAGGAGATTTGGAGATTACGGGAGCTCAAGTCGACCGATCTGGGAGTTGTGAGAGTCAAGTTAGTGGTCCCACCCTCCTGCATAGTGTGAATTTTGTAGAATTGAGTTAGGGGGTGTACAAATGGTTGTACAAGGGTAGGTTTAAGGGTGGGCCCACTAATGCATGAGAGAAGGAAGAATTCCCGCACTCAGATGCGTGGGTATAATTCCATCTCCCGCGCATAATGTGCGGTTGTGCTTGACACAACCGTGCATGGGGGCACGGGGGAGGGAAACATAGGTGTGCATGGGATGCACACCTGTTAAGATGATAGTTGCGCAATGTGCACAACTCTTTATTAGACAGTTTCACATCAATGCGCAGTTGTGTAGAGGACATGTGCACATGGGTGCACACCTATCGGGGTTACAATTTTGCATTGATGCACAACTATTTCTTAGACAGCTGCTCATTAATGCATAGTTGTGCAAAGAAAAAGTGCACACATGTGCAAAACTGCATGGGTGAAAGTTGCGCACTAGAGGCAAGGCTAAGGGCGTTTGAAATTTTGAATTTTTTGATGTTTTTGATGGATGATGAGTGTTGACCAAGTGTTTTTGTGTGGATGTAGGTGATCATCTTGTGAAGGGAGAGCATTATTCAAGTCCATTGGATAAAGAGAGACTAGAAGCGTCTCCAAGAGGCGATGAGAGAGCATTCGGGCATTCAGAGACACTTGGCATCCTACGGGTTGCTCAAGTTCTTCAATTGTCCCTTGATACGATCACAAGAGTTACTACTACAATATCTTATAGCTATGTGGAGCACTGATCTGCAATGTTTCATCGTTAGGGCAAAACAACTGACACTCTCAGCTGTGGAGGATGTGTATTTTGTGACAGGGCTCCCATTCCGAGGTATGGTCCTGCCTGCTGACCCCCAGCTATTGGGGGATGAGATATTGGTCAACTTGGCACTATTATCGCACAATTTGTAGTTAGGATAAAAGGATTGAGTCTTGTGGGTCAAACTGGCATAACATGAACCTATCCCACCCAATGTCACCATGATGGGAAGGTTCTTTCTATTTAGGGAGGTGAGGCCCAGGGGAGACATCCCCGATGACCTGGGGTTTTGAGGAGGCAAGAGGACAATGAGACATAGATAGATTCCCCCTCACAAGTCACCACCAAACAGATAGTCTGGCCAAAGGCCAGTTAAAGTAAACCCCCAAACATATACCTGCCTGGAACAATGAAACAACAAAATGGTATATGGAAGTTATATTTCAATGGGTTAGTGCTTCATAGAATAATTGACTATTTGAATAATATATAAACAATTTGGTAATAAATGTTGACTAAGTCAATATTTATCAATAGCAATGAAAATTGTAACACTTCACCAATAAGTATTGAGATAAAATATGACATTCAAGGTAAAATATCAACACTTCAATCAATTTATGCCTAAATTGCCATCTAATTGCTCATAAAACAAGACGTTGTTGCACCAATGATGTAAATAGCTAAGGATGGCGACAACACTTAGGTTTAGTAGGTTAGTCTAGGCTAGGGTTAGTGAAGTTAGGGTTTCAATTCAAAGTTTTGAGAGTATTTATATCAAGTCCACTTCAACGCATGAGGTCTTAAGATCAGTGCCTTAGGGTTTAATGGAGTCAATAGTGAAGGACGCAGGAGTTGAAGGAGATAAATATCAAAATAGATAAGGACTAGAGGGAAGAGTTTTTAGGTGTTGCTAAGGCAAGGCCTCAAAATAAAAACCCTAGGGGAGAGAGGCTCACTTTGGTGTTGCTATGGAAAGGCCTTGTACTCTCTCCTCCTTCCTTAGGTTGATTGGCAAAACAACTATCTAAGGGATGAAGCATAAAACCAAGAAGGAAAATCTAATGAGGGAGAGTGTTGGTACAACAAGGCTCTTTAATTAAACCCTAGAAGAAAAACAGCCCTAAGTGTAGATAACCTAGGCCTAGGATGTCTTGTTCTTCTTGATTTCTAGATAGTACAACTAGCAATAAATGAAGAGATAAAGAGGGTGTAGCTACAACTAGGCTCTCTCTTCTCTATCAATGGCTAAAAATTTCTCTATCAGGGGACATGAGAGAAGGACCTACTTGTGTGCTTGTCACCTAGGGTTTTGCCCAACAAAATCATAAAAATATGCAAGAAATTAAACTACAATCATTCATTCAAGAAGTTTTGCAGGAAAATACTTACAATTCATCAAGAAATAACCATGCAAACCCTAGTTGTAACACCTTCCTTCAAGAGAAATGCCAAAATATGCCAAAAATGTCTTCCTTCAACAAGTGTGCCTCACTAAATCAGCCAAATACCTAAGAGAGGGCACAAATTTCAGACCTCCTTATGGAGTGAATGAGTGATGATGAAAAAATGAAGGAGAAAATCCTCCATTTATACAATATCATGACCTAATTTTACTTTTTAGGTCATGTAAAAGGATGACAAGGACAAAATACCAAAATCATATTATTTTACATTAAATTATCAAATTAAATCCTAAATCAAGATGAAAAGAGAATAAAATCCCCTCCAAGGGAGACGTTAGCCCCTTTTTGGGCAGATGGGGCATCCTGAAGAAAAACGTTAGCCCTCCTTGGGCTTCTCCAACCTGCCACACGTGCCACTGCTGCCCAGTCTGCCCCCTAAAACGTCCATGATGTTGGGTGATGTCATGGTCAAGGTGGTGACATCCTAGGCCTCCCAAGGCCAACATTCCACTGAGAAAGGTTCATCTCCCCTAGGTTAAGCTCTATCGGGGTGCCTTTGGTGGAATGTCCTCTTCTCCTCTGGTGCAAAGCTCTAGATCCATCTCTATCCTGTATTTTCCCCTTGATGGGGTCTCAGTATCCACCTGATGGGATCTTCATCCCCATGGAGGCCCGAATTGATCATCTCCCCATGTGTACCGGTCCAAGATGATACCTATCCATTGGGCATGGTCCTGCACATCAAAAGCTATGCCCTCCTGGCTTCTCAGACACAGGAAGATGATGGATTCTCAGAGACAACCCCCAGTGGCTAAACAAAACCAATAGACACAGGCTTACTAGGACATCCTGTCAATCCCCAAAACATGGTCAAGTGGGCAAGTATAAGATACAAGCAGTTGTTAGAAATAAAAGGAATCAAATGCATACATTTAATGGTTTTGATGATCAAAGTGACACATACCATGATACCTGAACTAATTACCTCATGAAGCAAGAACCCTCTCTGACACAAGACCAAGCCAATGGTGGTGGAGGCTGTTGCTGCTGTTGACAGGATAAAGATGCTAGAAGAGAGAAAAGGTGGGCCCTCTAGGGCCATGATGAAGTCAATCCTTCTCTCGGTACTCCATGTCTGGGACCTGTAGGCCTCGAGACATGATCTCCTAGTTATCCTTGAAAGTGAGGGATAACAGGCACGTCGCCACTTCTCGGGATGGAACCCGATGTCGGGTTTAGTCATTTGTATTGAGGTGATTGATGAGCTCTTTACTTAGTGCATCTCCGCCATGGTAGTGAGGATATATAGATCCTTGGTAGGATCATAAGAGGTCAGCTGAGGATCATGGAGAGCGTCTTGGATGTGGACCATTTTTCTTGGGGATGATGTTGCACTCCAGGATGATGGGGCAGATTCACCGGTGTCAAACCACCGACTCTGGTGAATTTGCATTTGGGTCGATCCTGGTGGCCTAGTTTTTGGAGAGGGTTCCCCTTTTGTGACCTAGGATTTTACTGGTGCCTTCAGGGTCGAGTGATCGACATCTAATGCAGTGGGCCCATGTGCTAGTGCGACATGGGGGAGGAGACGGTGGCCATTACTTCACAACCACTATGGCACGCATGTGGCGTCATATGCCATAGGTGATACTACAGTACCCATACAGTGGTATGGACTACTGTCATGATCCTGACATGATGTTGCCTCCTAGGGAGGTTTGGGATCAGAGAGGTATGTTTATGTATTTATGTTTTGTGATTTTGGTAGCGTAGTGTATGATTATGTATATATGGATGCTGACTCTACCTTTGGTGTTGTGTTTGTAGATGTGGGGCCCAAGGCCGTAAGGCAGAGATGGTCAGGGAGTCAGCTCTCTAGGGACTAGCGCGACTGTCGTAGGTAGAGTCACGGGTAGGATAGAGGCACAAGTGAGATGATGTTGGTGTTGGACCAACACATGAGCCGAGGGTAGGCCATAAACGTAGACTAGATGACGATGGTGCTGGACTAGCATGTGAGCCACAAGCAGAGGCTAGAGGGGGGATGTAGGACCTTCGTCGACGGTTCGAGGAGGTTCTACAGGGTGTTACAGAGGGTATGTGGGCCCACATTTAGGATTAGAGGGTCCTAGAGTAGTGTGTGGGTGTGTTGGAGGAGTGGTAGACCTTGATCCACCAAGCAATTGTAGTGGGGGTAGTGATGACAGGTCGGCTGCCCCCTGGACCTAGAGGTCCCTTAGCTAGTGGGGAGCCTCTAGGTGACAGAGGACCTGGGGGGAGCTATGGGGGAACCATGAGTGCTGGTTTTGTATTTGTATAGTCTTGTGAGCTCATTTTTTACAGGGTAGTTGATACCCATTTTGTATAGGGTAGTTGGTACCCATTTTCTACCTATAGGGGTGAGGGGACTCATTATCCTACGAGTGATGTATAGTGTAAACATTTATGACATTTTTGGAGGATACACACACACACACACACACACACACACACACACACACACACTTTATGTCTTGATGTGTTTATGTTTTTGATGATTTGTGATGTCTAATTTGTATGATGTGATGACTGTTTGATACTTTATGTATATGTGATGATGTTTTGATGTGATAAATGCCAATCTAACACTAGGTTAGCCATATTATCTGTTGTTTGATCAAATTGTCTCGGAATATGTGCAAATGTGATTGAATCAATTCTACGAGATAAGAGTCTAACTTGCAAGTATTTGTGAAAGAGGCAAGGATCGTTCACATAGTATACATTGTTGAGTTGTAGGACGACAAGCTGGGAATATAATAAAACACTAAGGTGACAAATGTGGCAGTGATTGGCTTTGGCAAGGAGACCAATGATGTCGACGTATTCTACTTGATTGTTGGTTGTTGAGTCCAAACATTTTCCGTTGGAGTGGAGCAGTTCATGTGAGGGGGTATAGAGGGCCCAAGTGACCTAAGAGAGATTGTATGTCTAATGGCTAGCACCGTTAGCATAACCGATGTGGTAGGCTGATGGAGGATGAATCTTTCAATAACACAGATGGTAGATAAGACATGAGGAGTGGTGGTGAAAAAGAAGACTAAAAACTCTACAAATGTGTACAAAGAAAAATCCTAAGGTAGAATGGCTATGCTCAAGTGTAAAGCTTCTTTATGTACAACCCATTGACAAGTTCTTTGAGAGGATATCCTTCTAGAGAGGCCAGGATGTATGCGCCTTTGGTGAGATAGTACTAGACAATGTAGGATCCATGCCATAATGATTCAAATTTCCCATGGCCGAGAGTATCGTGGGTGATATCGTAGGCTAGGATGAGATCTCCTTCATTGAATGAACGAAGGTTGACATGGAGGTCAAAGGTGGATTTGGACCATTTTTTAGCTGCCTCATTGTTCTATAATGAAGATCAACGATCTTCATCCAATGACTCTAAGGTCAACAAGCACTACTCCATTAGATAAATGTCAGGTAATAGATCGATGGCAGTGTGTAACGTGGGAATTTCTCACTCAATAGAGAGGGTGGCTTCGATCCCATGGATGAGGTGGAACAATGTAAAATCGGTGGTAGTTTTGACTGTCGTGCAATAAGCCCATAATGTTGAAAACAACATATGATGCCAGTTGGTATTATGTTTGTTAACGGTACGTTGTAGCATGGTTTTGAGGACTTTGTTGACAGATTTGATCTGTCCGTTGGACTGAGGGTAGTATGGGGAGAAAAAATCATGGGAGAAGCCTAACCTTGAGGAGAGTTCTCCAAAGATCTCATTCTCAAAGTGTTTACCTTGATCGGATACTAACTGTAGTGAAACTCTGAATTGGGTAATGACATGGTTGAAGAAGAAACACACTCATGTGTCAACGATATTGTTGAAAGTGGGAAAGGATTCGACCCATTTGGTAAAGTAATCCATTGCCACGATGATGTACTCGTGTCCATTACTAGATGGAGGATTGCAAGTCATAAAGTCTATGCCCCATTTGCAGAAGGGGGCGATAGTGATGACTGGATGTATAAGAGCGGGTGGTGCTCGTGATTTGTTTGCATAGAGCTGGCATTTTTTGCATCAATTAACAATGTGGATGCAGTCATGAAACAACGTGGGCCATAAGTACCATGCTCGAATGATTTTTTGGGTGGTGGACATACCTGAGAGGTGGCCACCGCAAGCGTCGCTATGAAAATCATTCAAGATTCTATTAGCTTCATCGATGGTCAGACATCAACGAAGAATGGTGTCGACCCATAGTCTGTACAAGATGTCACCAATGAGGAGGTATTGAGGGGCCCGATGGCAAATGCACCGACGATCATCTCGAGAGAGATGAGACCCAAAATTCTGTGTCTGAAGGTAGATGATAAGGTCGTCATACCAAGGGTCATCAAAGGGGATGAAGAAGAGGTGTTCGTTGGGAAAATCCTTATTGACGGGTGAAGCTTTAGCGTATGAGGGAAAAGTTGTAATGAGTTCAGTGAGGATGAGCACTTTCTTGATTTTAGGAGTTGATAACTCGAGGTCATATTCCTAAAGGATGATGATCCACCAGACAAATTTTCCATTAATTTGTTGTCGACTAAGCAAATACTGCATGGGGTTGGAATCTGCTACAAATTTGGTAGTTCAAAGCAAGATATAGTGTCACAACTTTTGGATTGCGAGGACAACTGAGAGGGCGAGTTTCTCTTCATGATTTTATTTCAGGGGTGGTCCTGAAATATTTTTACTGATGTATTAAATGACATGTTTCCGCCCCTCATCCCCTATTTGGACAAGGACTTCTGCTACTGAGATGACTGAGGCTGACAAGTAGAAGATGTAATCATGATCATAGTCTAGAGGACTAATCAAAGGGGCATTGGATAGGGCCTCTTTCAAATCATCAAATGCAGTTTGAGCATGTTCATCCCATCGAAATGGGATATCATGATCCAATAAGCGAAGGAAACCATGCGCATTAGTGGTGTAATTTGGGACAAAGCGACGTAAAAAGTTATATTTTCCTTGTAGGCTCTGCAGTTGGCGTAAATTCCTAGGTGGTGGAATTTATGTGATAGCTTGGACCTTGAGGGGGTCCATCGTGATGCCGTGTTGGGAGACGATGAACTTGAGAAGGTGTTTGGCGGTGACACAAAATACACACTTGAGGGGTTTCAAGTGGATATTGTTTTGGCGACATCATTGAAAAACGATGCGTAAGTTGTCTAAATGCAAAGTTCATTTCTTGGATCTAGCAGTGAGGTAGTCCAAATAAATGAGGATGATGTGAGCAAGATCATGGAAAACATAAGTCATGGCACATTGAAACGTAGCACTTGCATTCTTGAGTCCAAAAGGCATGACACAATAAGAAAAAGTACCCCACGGGGTAGTAAAAGTGGTTTTACACTGATCTGTTGGATGGATTTGGATTTGATTGTAGCTGAAGAACCCATCCATGAAGGAAAAAGCCTCGTGGTTGGCACAGTCATCAATAATTTGGTCGATGAAAGGGTTTGGAAAGTTGTCCTTGGGACAAGCATGGTTGAGATCGTGAAAGTCGGTGTAGACACGGATAATGCCTTGTTTTTTGTTAACGGGGATGGGGTTGGAAACCCATGAGGTATACGCAATGGGGTAAATGAACCCAACAACATGTAACTTGTCAATTTTGGCTTTGATAGATGTCGCTTTGGATGGGTGAAGGGGGTGTTTCTTTTGACAAACTGGGGCAACATTTGGCCATGTGTCAATGCGATGTTCGACTATAGAAGGATCGAGGCTGGGCATCTCCATATTTGACCAGGAAAAAATATCCCGGTATTCCTAAAAGAGATCTTTGTAAGCTATGAGTTCCTCAGGGGAGCATGCGGCGACAATGGTGATTTCTTCTATGATTCCCGGTTTGATGGAAATGTTGATTTTGACGGTGGGGGAGATATTGGCCATGTTGCCTTCTTCAAAAGCATCTGGGGCAGGCATAGGGTTGTTGAACCAGTCTATATTCCTTGAAGGAATAAAATCCTTGGTTTTTATTACACATATAGAGGCTTGGTTAGGAGGGTCAAAGGATTCATGTTAGAAAAAAAGCGCTCGGTGATGGATCACATTCCATGGGCAATCGGGGATAGTGAGTTCTTCCAGGATATCTTCATCACAATGGAAAATGAAAGAATATAGGGGATCCAGAGAGGTGACATGGACTATTTTCAAAGTGTAAGTGTCCTCAAGTGGTGAAGACATAGAGGAGATATCACATACAGGGTGCGATGGCTCGCTTGAAATAAACCAAATGTCCAGACACTGTGGGTGATAAACTATGGTAGGGGGTAATATTTCATGTGGGAAATGAACCGGAGTATTGGGAGGATTTGGGGGAATATATTAAAACAGTCGATCTATGAACCATGGAAGGGTGGGAAGTGAATCAGGTTCAAGGGAGGTGATGTTGGCAATATCTAAAGAGGGCAAGACTAGTGGTGAGGTGGTCGGATGTCGTTGAATAGGGGTTGAATGATGACCTTAGTATGAAACAATCAAATGACATCGGTATGTAAAGTGAGAAAGTGAGTCACAGAGAGCGTAAGGGCATCTCATCTATTCAGGTACTGAGGAAGAGACATAACGAATGTTAGTGATGTGAGTACCAGAAAGTGGTGGCGGAGAGGGATCTTACTGAAAAGTTTGGTGTACTGCCGCTAGCATCTGGCAAAACTGAGGTAGAGTTGGGAAATGATGAGTGTAGTGGCCATATTCTGAACAGATAGCACAAGCGAATTTGGTTCACATCCCTTTATTGCCTGTAGTGGAGGACGTTGTAGTAGTACTAGATGTACTTGGTGAGGTGGTGAGAAATATGGTTGCTCGAGGGAGTTGGATCAAATTGCGTAATTTAGGAAGAGTAGGACATCTAGTAGTGGGATGTCCCTCTATTTTGCATAGTGCACAAGGAGGTTGAACTCGGGGAGGAAGTGGAGTTTTGGGATATTTCTTCTTCCATTTGCCCCCAGCAGTGGCAGTGGTGTTGACAGTTGGGGGTGAGGGTCGTGTGGCCGAAGCCTGTGATGGAATATGCATCAGGATTCCCTCTTGCTGAGGAGGGAAAGATGGTTGAGGAACCATCATGGGTGGGTGTAGATACCATATAGGGATGGAAAGCACCATGTTGGGAAGGGTAAGCATCACGACTACCTGAAATGATTTAACTCTAGGTGGGGGTAGAAAAAGGGAATTTGAGTAATGGCTTGAAGGATTTTCTC
>CBVK0101253895.1:0-11070 GCA_900067695.1 Picea abies
TGGATAAGTCGTGCAGTAGGGTTCTCAAGGAATTCGTGAGGTAATGTTTCCTAAAATGGTGCAATGTCGAGGTGTGGAGAGGCCTCAATGGGAGGAATGGTGTCTCCGGTGTCGGTTCCATTAGAATATATGACACACACTTGTGTTGAAGGGTGTATGAGAGGTGGTGCTCCATGGTATGCCCCCAACAAGGACGGGTCCTTGAAAATTATGGGGCCCATGTCAATGAGTGAATAAGTATCTGAGCTAGTGCAGACAAGAGGCAAGATGTTATCGATGTTAGCAGAGTGGTTAGGCTCATAATGTATAATTTAGTCGATGGTGACGATTTTCCCGTTGTGGGGGAACATCATTGTTCAAGACACAGAAGAGGCTATTGCCTTCATAGCGTACATGTAGCTACGTCCAAACAAGATATTGTAATCGAGTGGGGCATCGATAAATTCAATGTCGATAAGAATGGTTTTTCCCCCGAGTTCAATGGGGACATTTTGGAAGAGCCCTTCAGGGGAGGATGGTCGACCATCATAGGCTCTTAAGGTGATGGCGGATGGTACTAGCTCAAGGGAGACAAGTTTCTGCCATAAAATTTTGGACATTATGCATGTGGATGCACCTTCATCGATGATACATAGATGAACCGTTATGTTCTGAATCTTTATTGGTATCTGGAAAGATACCAGAGTGGGGAGGCATGGTTCTCCGCTATTTAGATCGAATGTGATGAGTCTAGTATCTACTGGGTCGATTGCCCCCAAGGAAAAAAGTAAGGATTTACGTTGATTTGGAAAGGTTTGGAGGACCTCCAATATAGACATGGTTGCAGGAGATTGTGCCAATTCATCGACTAGACTGTATTTGTGTGTTTCCCTAGCCTGAGGGTTATTGACATTCTATTGTAATGGAATGCAAGCTATATGAATGGTAGGTTCAGTATTAGGGCGTGGAATCATCAGGGGTTGTCCAGCTGTAGCTGGAGCCACTTCCGATGTGGTTGGAGTATATTCAGGGGGAATTCAGTATTGACAACCATGCGTTTACAAAAGAATCTCTTCTTCGCTAATGAGGAGGATATTGTGATCTGTCGGATTTCCAGAGTGGATGGGCCCTTTGTTTTGATAATGCCCTATTTTTGGTGGGGCAGGGTGTACCTCGTGTTGGGTATTCATCACACCTTGGTGTGGAATAGGGTTTTTCAATATAGCCGGGGGTGGTTGTTGCAAGTACTATTGTGGTGCCTGATGAGGGGCAAACGATGATGGAGAATGTGGCGCGTTCATGGATTCTTTCATTCGTTTGAAGTCGGAAATTTGGGGGCAATGGTGAGTATAATGTCCATAATCATCGCAAAGAGCACAAGGGAAGTTCATCCTGAGGTTGTTGTCGTTGTTCTTTCCTTGGAGTTTGTTGTTATTTTCCCCTTGGGGGTTCTGGTTGCCCCCAGCGGGTTGATTTTTTTAGGGGTTTTTTCTGCTTGGTCCCGGGTTATTATTGTTTCATGTTTTTCCTTTCTTGTTGGAATTATTCAACTAATGGGCTGGATTTTTCGTATTCAACTGTTCAAAGGTATGAATTTGCTCAATGGGAGAAGGCTGAACAAAGTTAACGCCAGCATGTGGTGTCCATGTGGAGGAGCCACGAGCTGTGGGGGACTAGGAAATGGAAAGTACATATTGTTTTGTGGTACATATTTGTAGGGTGCATAGGAAGGTGAAGCACTTTCATTAGTGCCCAGGTTATATGATGAGGTAGAAGGGGAACCTGAACTTGGTTGAGAGGTCAGATGCATCATGGGTGCCAACAAGGGTCCACTCATGGGTGGGGGGGGGAGAAACAAGATATGGTTGTTGGTAAGGGGGAGGAGGGTAATAATATGGCCCTCCATATGGTTGTGGATATTGAGGTGCGCCATACATATGTGGTGGTTGGTTTTACGGGTTGTGGTGTGCCGTGGTACTAATCAACACATCTGCAGTGTGAGACATTCCCGATTTTTCTTGGCCAAATGGTATGGGTCTAGGTGCATCAGGTAACACTGTGTATAAGTAACCTGATTGAGCATAGATAAGGTCAAATTGTTGGGCCTTGCTAATGGCTTCCTCTTCGGACTGAGTAAAAGTGGATTCTACATCCTTGGCAAGTATAAAGACGAGTGATTTTAGAAACCAATTGAGGTGTTGTTCTTTGGTGGTTTCTACTTTACATAAACTACGTCATTGATGCCATTCATGTATGTGGTCGGAAATATGCATAGTTGAGGTTTGTTTGCACTCAAAGAGAAGTTCTAAACCAGTGTCATGACGAACTAGTAGTTGAAAAAAGGCCAAAAAGGCTTTGGCCAAGGATTCAAAAGTCACATGGGACCCTGCTTTTTTGTCCACATACCATTTGGTGATGGACCAGTGAGTGTTCTTTGAAATAACCTTAAGAATATGGAATCATCCATGATGTTGTTTGAAGAGAACCATAAGTGGAATTTTATACCATGGTTGGCAGGATGTTCCCTTGGTTTTCCTTCAAATTTTGGAATATCTAAAGGTAGTTTGGTAGGCATATTGGTCCATGTAGGGTCATGTAAAATGGGATCATTCATGAGTTTATTCAAATCAAAAATTTTGAGAGACACCAAGTAATAGGGGGATTTGGTGGAGGATTAGTTCCAGCCATTGTGTGAGCAAGTAGTGGACCTGACCCTTGAGATGGATTTGGTGGGGTTGTACTTCTCCTTTGAGAAGAAGTTTTCCCTCTGCCTCCTTGTGAAGGAGGGATACTGAATGGATGTCCATGGGAATTGGACCCAATAAAAGTGGAACCAAGTAAATTTGATCCCAAAATAGTAGCACTCACGTGGGTATGAGATGGTTGATTCGGTGAGTTTCCAAGACTAGGGACTCCTCCTAGAATAAGAGGGAGATTTTTCAAGCGTTTGGAACGACGGGGATTAGGTGGGTCCCTTATAATGTTTGACTAGAAAAGTGAATGTGTGTAAGAGAGCAATAAATGAACAAGAGATTTGTATAATTTGGACCTTCACAAGATAATGTAACTCACAATTGCATGTAATCCAATGAGCATCATACATAAATCAACTGTAAAATAAGAAAACATGTGGGTAGGTGGATTTTGTCCATGTGGGGGAAGAAATAAAAAAATTCTCATGTCCTAAAATACGTATCGTCCTTCCTCTCAAATAACACTGGACCTTCCAAGAGCACTCAAGAGTGGGGTCTGAAGCCACCGGAAGAGGAACTAGTGAAGGATGAAATAATCAGTTATAATGAGGGGTAGAGGGTGCATATCTCGAAAGAGATGGCAATATTTCCCAATAGCCACACAAAACCTGATCAAGGTGCAATTTCAGCCCATAATTTCCACCTGTGTAGATGTCCTAAATTTGGTCACTAGGTACCTCGGTCAAAGTGAAACATTTAGATTTTCGGCTTTAGAAATGGGTCACGAGCTAGATCCCTTCTTGGAGTTGGGTGACTCAAAGGGGGACACACAGAACCACTGAACCTCGGCCTTCAACCCTTCACGGGTATCTCCCTGCCTTATGGTGTAGGAACACTTGACTTGGAGGATTTGAAATTTCCCCATTTTTCAACTTCGAATGTTTGCAAATGTGAGAACCAGATAACGAGGGGTTATTTGGATGCCTACCCATGAGATCCCACCTAGACTAAAAATTTGTTTTGGCACCTCCTGTGGAGGAAAACTTAGTGAGTTTTTAGAATTTTTTTTTATATGTGGTGGGCTGAGAGATTGGGGGTGTGAACCAATCTTGTTTGAATTAAGTGGGTGTGGATAATTTCTCAAGAAATAGTGGGAATTTTCAGAATTCCTTTGGATAAAACCTACTTCAACCTCCAAAATTCAAGATGGAAATTATGTGAGTGAGGAGTGACTTTGTGTGTGAGCAAGTGAAAAATAGTGTGCCAAATTTTAATAAGTTAGGCATGAATTTGCAACATGTGGACTTCCTGTGGTCCTTACAAATATTTATTATCTAGATTACTAAGTGTCATTGGTACAACCTTGCGGAATTTTAAAAGCCCTAAAGAACTAGCATGTGGACATATGGGTCCTTACCAATCCTTTAAACTCCCTAAATGTTGTTTACAATAAGAAATCTTGAAAAACTATCCTAGATTGCAAACATATGAGCATGTATGGGCCTATTACTTTAATTTTTAAACTTCCCTAGTGATGTAAACTAAGAAAGTAATTTTAAGAAACTATCTTAAGTTTGCAACATGTGGGCATTTATGGGTTGTAACAACTTTAAGATGATTTCAAAAGAAACTAAGAGGAGCCCTAGGAGGGCTTTGTCCTCTCCTAAATATTTTAAGGGAGATTAAATGTCCCTTTAACCACCTTTCTGATTCTCAATATCACTCTATGGTGCGATAGAAGAGCATACTCAATGATCAAAGTTAATTTCTGGTCCCAATGTAAGTGTTTTTATATGTGATAGCAATAATCTCAACTTAAATTTTACAAAACAAACAAACCATCCATGTGGAAACCAAAGAAAAAGAGGAGAATATTTGGTTCTTTTTACCCCCTAAGTGTCTATGTTAACTAACCTTTCATATGGGAAATTATTCTAAGTGGAGTGCATGGGAATTACAAATTTCATGAAAGCAAGAATCTGAAGGCTAGGGGCCCTCAAATCATCACAAAAACCATTACAATTTTGAAAATCTGGATATGTGCACGGGTTAAAATTTTGACAGGTGCACAGTGGGTGCATAATGTGCAGAGAAAAGAAGCTCGTGGGGCACACAGTGCGCCGAGTGCATGTCTGTGGGCTGGAATATTCATGCACTTTCTGATACACGTCGGGGGAATTTTTTTTGAGTGAAATTCTCCTCCTCCAACTCAGAATTTCTCTTTTGACAGGTAAGGATGGGTCAGTTTTGGTACCTGCATGACAAATTGATTAAAAATAAGTGCTCTCTAAGCCCAAATAGGGTGGAATTTGATACATTTTCCCCAATATGGTCGCCAATCTATTGTGCATGTTTTGTCACTTGGGTGAGCAAAACAATGACACTTGCATGCCTAGTTGGGCCTGCTAGGGAAGACAGAAGTTTGTGAGTGGGTTAAACAAGCCAGACACATGTAATAAACAAACTAAAACAACTAAGAAAATAAAAACTAGAATGCATAAGAAACTTAGAACCATAAACAATCAACCAATGGCCAAGATAATGCCACCAATGGATAACTATATTAGCTGGAAAAACACCGTAGAGAAAAATTAGGACTTATGGGTCCCCTCTTCCTCCTTGGGAGGGATATTGAGTTCTCTAATGTAGATCTCTTCTTACAATGGAAGAAAAATGGCAAATGATGAAGAAAATCAATGCCTAATCCCTCAAGAGGTGAGTAGAATGGCCTATTGCAATGATGCTTGAATACTCCAAGGAGAAAAGAGGATTCTCAAGGGAGAATTGAGGCAACATAACAATACTATGAAGATCTTGGTTTCTTAGTGCACCTATGGCTTTCATTTATAGCATTTCTTCAAGGAAAAATATAATTGGTTCTTGGTGTGAACAAGGGGCCTTTTAGGGCACCCTTTAGTCCTTGACCAGCCCCCCATTTGGATTTTGCTCAGATATGGAGGTCAAATCAGGTTGGGAGCCGGTCCATAAGTGGTTGGGGGGCCGACAAGAACCATAAATGCGTCGTTCACAAGAGTGCATGGATTTTCTCATACATAGTCACGCATTTGGTGCATTGTGCACTCTAAGGGATTTGTTGGCCCACACTCTGTGCACACACTTCCTTTAGTAATTTTGCACATGTCAATTTTTTCCTTTTGAAATGCATTTTAGTGTTGCATGTGAACTAATTGTTGTTGGCATTGTTGTATTTCTGTAACCATTTGTGTGCAATGTTGTAGACAAAATTTCAGTGATAACACCATCTTTGAGGGGAATTTGGGAAATATATCTCAAACAATTAGTGTTGACATATCCATAAAATAAGGTATTGTGGAAAACATACAACTAGGCGCCAATTGTTCAACTGAAGAGGTTGAAACTTATATCGCCTTGTTTAAATAATTATGCGACATCTTCGCCTAGAGCTACTAATAAATGCCAGGGATCGATCCTTCGATTGTTGTGCATGAAATCAAAACTTATCCAAGAATCAAACCTATGAGACAGAAACTTCTCCCAGTTCATCCCAAAAAACCACGAAAATCAAGGAAGAAGTAGAAAAATTATTAAAATATGGTTTTATTTATCCCGTACCTCTAACTGAATGGGTTTCCAACATTTTTCTATTCGCCAAGAAACAAGGAAATTTTTTTATCGGGATCTAAATAAGGCTTGTCCAAAGGAAAATTACCCTACACCCTTTATCGACCAAATTATCGATAATTGCATCGGAAGTGTCATTTTATCTTTTATAGATGGCTTTTCTAGATATAACCAGAATGACATTTTGTCGGTTGATCAACACAAAACAACCTTCATCTGCCCATGGGGGACTTTCGCCTATCATAAATTACCTTTTGGCCTTAAAAATGTTGGAGCCGCATTTCAGTGGGCTATGTCACATGCGTTCCATGACATCAAACATATTGTTGAACTTTATCTCTATGAATTTCAATCTCACTCAGCTCATCGACGAGATCATATTGGACATCTAAGGGAAATATTTCTTATATGTAGGTTTTACAACATACGTTTGAACCCCATAAATGCATTTTCATTGTTGAATAAGGGAGACTCCTTGACTTCGTGGTATCCAAATATGGGATTAGGGTGGATCCCTTAAAAGTCAAAGCCATTCTCGCTCTACCCCCTCCCAACAATACTACCCAACTGCAAAATTTGCAAGGGAAGGAAAAATTTCTCTGTCGTTTTATATGCAATTATGCCGAAATTACTAAAGGATTCATGAGATTGTTGCAGAAAGATGCCCCTTTCATCTCGGATGCAAATGCTTAACACTATTTTGATGATCTCAAGCATGCTTAATGAATCCACCGCTTTTGCATCCACCCAACTATGCGAAAGATCACATCCTTTATTTGGTTGCCTATGCTTCCACTATTGTTATCTGTAATATTCCCAATCACTGATTTTTTTGTTTTCTTAGTTATTTAGTTCACACCTTCTGTCAAACAGTTTGTAAATAACAATTTTTGTGTACAAATAATCCTTCCACTTTGATATTTATGTATTTCTTGGTTCAAACATTTAAACAAACAATTTGTATGTATACCTAGATTGACACAAGATCTCAAATAGAATAACAATTTCACTATTGTCTTTATTCATGTATGAACTAGCTCATTTAAAAAGGTATTTGAAGCCACAACACACTAGGTATACACAACAAGAAAAAACAACAAGTAATAATTAGAACCTGATATAAATGGTTGTTACAGCAAGGCGATCATACTGTAGAAAATAGATCTAATGTTGGATAAGGATACCCACGAGTTTCTTTTACAATAATGTGCAGTCCAATGCTCAATATATATCCATCCAACAATATATTCGTGCCCCAACAATTCATAAAAAACCCAACAATAGATATGGATCAAAGCGTGTGCCAAACATGAATATGCCACGACCAAGAACCATATTTGTGCCTCAGTCTGTTCCCAGCAAGGGTATATCATGCCCAACAGTCAGTTTGTAGCCTCAGAATGTGCCCAACAGTTAAATCAGAAGATCTGTAATCAAAGGTGTTCCCAACACATTGATGTTTCGATCCCTTCAACTCAAAATTTCGCCCAACACTCACGGGAATGCACCCAGACTGAAAAGAACTTGACCTCAAAGGGAAAATTGACCTCCACACTTCCAAACTTTGTTGCTAAAGGACAGAAACACAATATGAATGAAGCATAATGAGAAACTTGCAGCGATATCTCCCTTAATTGACTAGAGTGTATAGTTGCAACACCGAAACCAATAGATGAACAAGGGTTTCCAAAAACCCTAGACTCTTTCCTCAAGAGCTCTCAAAAATCTATTTTCCAAATGAGTGAATGCCAGAATGAGGGGTGCCTCCTCTTTTCCCCTCTTTTATTTCTCCATTGATTTATTTCCCGCTCACTTTAATTTTAATTTTCTTTTTAAAGTCACTTTATGATTGCACACTTTATAATTTTTAAGTGACTTCATTTTCCTAGGACCCATGTCCCCCTTTTTCCCTTTTTCACTTTATAAACTTATTTCCTAGGAAAAAATTGAGTTCCCTAGGTGACTTTTCTGATTTAGCCTACAGGAACCAATTTAGGCTAGTGGAACCACTCCTTATGCTTCCTAGGAAAACGAGGACATTAGATTCCTCCTCGCCTGAGATTGCTTGTCCTCAAGAAATTGTAATCCAACATGTTGCAATATCTACTCTCCTTCCCAAGTAGTGTCTGTTATCGCGCAGTTTGTACTTTAGGTCATAGGCTATAGGATAGAGGACAAACTGGTGTAACAGGAACCTTCCCCACCCAGTGTCACCTCGATGGGGGGGTTCTTTCTGTTTAGGGAGGTTATCCCAGGGGAGACGTCCCCGGTAACCTGGGGTTTGAAGAGGCAAAGGATACAAGGTCAAGTGATAAGATTTTACTCCTCACAGGTTACTACCAGTATCAGATAGTCCGGCTAATCAACCAATAAAAGAAGTGTAGGCCCTGTTGAAAACACCTGCCCGAAACAAGATAATAACAACACAATATATATATTTGCAGGCTATAACTCAAAGGGTTAGTACTTCTTTAACTATCTGATTTAATTCAATAAGCAATGCAATAGATACAAGATGAAAGTCAATGTTATGTTATTTAGCCTATGAAAGATCATTAATTCATCAATATCTACCAAATGACCAAGCCTACAGTATATCCAATCAATAATTTGTTTAGTAAATGCTTGACATCATCATTCAATTGCTTATGTTAGTCAAAATCTTGTTGTGTCAACTATGACGTCAGCCTAGGTTAGCAGTATTAGGGTTAGTTAGGGTTTCAACAATTAAAGTTTTAAAAGATGGTTTTGTACACTAGAGACTCAATGTTGGAGATCTAACCAATGCCTTAAGGTATATGGAGTCAAAAACAAGGGCACAAAGTCTCGGGAGGACTAAAACTTAGAGACTGGAGGGTAGGGTTCTATGGTGCTGCAATGGCAGGGCCCTAGAATCAAAACCCTAGGGGAAAGAGGCTCACTCTGGTGTTGCTTAAGCAAGGCCTTGTGCTCTTTCCTCCTTCTCTAAGTAAACTTGGCAAAACAACTAGCTCAAAGCATAAATTTAAGGGAGAAAGTGTTGCAAAGGCAAGGCCTTCAAACCCTAGAAGGTGAAACCCTAGGTGTAGTCCAACTAGACCTAGGACATCTCCTCTTTTTAACCTATAACTTCAACGCTAGCTCAAAAAAAAGAAAGAAAAGTGTAGCAATGGCTAGGCTATATCTTCTTTTTTCAATGGATGAAAACTATTTCTCAACAAGGGGACATGTAGCAATGACCTACTTGTGTGCTTGCTACCTAGGGTTTTAAAATCAACAAATTTATAAGCAAATGCAAGAATACTAACCTACAACCATTCAATCAAGAAGTTTTGCAAGAAAAACACCTACATATCATGAATAAAAGCACATACAAACCCTAGTTGTAAACCTTCCATGAGAGAAATGCCATAAATGCCAAGAGAAATCCTCCTTCAAGAGTTGTGCCTCACTTTAAAACACCAAAAATACCCAAGTAGGGCGCAAGAAGTAGTATCTCACAAGAGAGTGAGTTTTGTTATGTCAAAATGAGGGAAAAACATCCTCAATATATATCATTCCATGACCTTTAATCTACAAAATAGTTCATTAAAACAACCGACAAGGATGACTACAAAAATTACACTGTTTTTACATTAATTGCTAAGTAAAAGACACAAAATGAGCAAAAGGTGGGACGTCAAGCCCTTCTGAGGGAGACGTTGGCCCTTTTTCGGCATATCCAACATTCAGAAGTCAGGAATTAGCCCTTTTAGGGTTCCTCTAAGCTACTACACATGCCAATAATCTCATCACACTGCCACACGCTCAAGAAGATGTCTGAATCTCCTGGGTGACGTCCTGTCCATCAAGAGGAAAACGTTCCATCTGAAGTGGGTCATCCCCTCTAGGCCGGGCTCAACCAAAGTGTCCTATGTGGAACATCCTTCTTTTCTTCATGTGCAAAGGCTCATCATAACACTGTCCTGTCCCTGCCACTGATGGGATCTCAACAACCATCTGATGAGCTCTTCAGCCCCATGGAGGTCCAAGCTAATCATCTCCCCATGTGTATCGGTCCACTGGTACCTGTCCGTCGGGCATGGTCCTGCACATCAAAAACTTCTCCCTCCATAGGCTCATCAGTCCTCGAGATCATAGCAATGTCAATCATATTTCATCATTAAATTTATCAAATACATGCATAAAACCCCTAGCATATCCTCTAATAGCTCAAAGATATTACACTGATCTACTATACAAAGCTGAAGAAAAGACAAGGTAACCTATTGGGCCAGTATCCATAAGAAGAGGAAAGTTTCCAAAGGACATTATTCAAGCCATGTAATACGAGGTGATATGGTCTAAGGATGTCCAATCATAGTGAAGACCAGGGGTAGGTATTGTCCGTGGGTGCCTTTGTAGGAGGCGAGATGTACCTGTCATGGATGCATTTTTTTCCAAGCCCCTTTATTGCCTTTGTTCTTTCTTTTTTTCTTCAAGGTCTGACCAGAGGACACTGCCTTGGCATGGTGACTAGAGATGACAGTGTTACCCATGAGTATTTTCGCAGAAATGATAAGGTTGGCTAGTGATGAGACCCCCTTTCCCTTGGCCATGCAACCAAGGGTCATTTCCCTGGCGTGGTAACTAGATTAATGGAAATGTCATACTGCTAGATACCTATGAACATAATGGGCCGGCTCATGATGAGACCTTCCATCCTCTTGGTTAGGTCTTGTTTTATTATTTTTCTTTGGGTCCCTTTTGTTTCTTATCGAGAGGCCTTTTATTGCCTTCTCGGGGATCCCTGGGCGAGGCATCTCTAGGTTTTATT
>CBVK0101253895.1:11077-22124 GCA_900067695.1 Picea abies
ATCTCTAGGTTTTATTTCCTATGGATTTTATCTTTTACCAGCTACTTTTATCTCCTAGGCCTTTAGCCCCTTCTTCCCACAGGAAAAAGTGTAACCCCTTAAATAGGTCATCCTAATGCTCGGACTAGGGGAAAGGGATGGATGTATGGGAGATAAGATGTAAAATGATAGCATGGTGGGAGCGAACGATGGCTCTTCAAATCCCCCCTAGTGGCTAACCAAAACCTATGGGTGTAAGCTTGCTAGGGCACCCCATTAATTCTCCCAAAAATGGTCAAGTGGGTTACTGTAAGATCCAAGCAGTTGTCAGAAATGTAAGGAACCTGATGCATATATCATACCTGGACCAATTACCTCATGGAGCAAGAGTCTTCTCTGATGCAATTCCATGTCGATGGTGATGGATGTTGTTGCTGCTGACAGGACAAATCTGATGAAGAAGAAGAAGGATGGGCCCTCCAGGGCCATGCTCAGGTCAATCCTGCTCTCGGTACTCCATGTCTAGGACCTGTGGGCCTCGAGACATGATCTCCTAGTTATCCGTAGAAATTGGGGATAACATCTGGCTCCAACTCGGGGACATGTGCTCACCGTAGAGCACATGAGAACCTTAGCATCTCTGACATAAACTTGCAGACTTGCTCACACTTGAAAAGATGCATCAGCAACATAGGTGGGGTGGTATTGCCACCCCGCAAAATATAACATGTGTACATATGAAATAAAGCAATCAAAATGCATATGAGGAAACAAACATGAAATGCAGATGGTATAATACATAGAAAATGCCTACCTACTCATACTTACCTGTACAGTCATGTGTCTGGGGGGTAGTAATGCTTGATATGTAAAGCGTTCACTGGTAGTTTTAGAATCTCTCTTTCCATTGTCTCTAGGTTGAAGGAATTTGTACCTGCACAACTCTCGATCTTATAAGGGCCTCCCCATAGGCTATCAAACTTTTTGTGCATGCCAAGCTTCTCTTTTCTTTTATCCCACAGTAGGACGAGATCTCCTTTGGAAAAACTTATTTCCTTATATTTGTGATCAAAAGTGTTTATCTTTTCTTGGTTCCTTGTCATTTGACCTAAGGCATTTCTTCGTGTTTCATCTAATTCTATCAGCTAATTTATTCTTCCTTGGATCGCCTCTGCATCTGTATCGTATTGTTGTGCGAATCGGAGGATAGGAATTTGGAGGTTCACAGGAAGTTTTGCTTCAAGTCCATATACCAGCTCAAAAGGAGTTTTCCCCGTGGAAGTTTTCGTTGTTATTCGATCTGCCCATACTGAATATTTTATTTTACTATCCCATGATTTCTTATTTTCTCCGACAACCTTTTTTAGGATATTCATGAGGTTCTTGTTGGTTGACTCTGCTAACCCATTTCCTTGTGGGTAGTAGTTTGAGGAATGGGATAGAGTAATGCCATATTTGAAACAAAATTCTACCAGAGCATAGGAGCTAAAAGCTTTTGCATTATCTGTAGTGATCTTGGAAGGTACACCAAACCTAGTTATGATCCGATCTTCTAAGAATTTCATGACAACCTCTTCGGTGGCCTTCTTTGTAGGAATTGATTCAACCCATCTAGTGAAATAATCTGTAGCTATCAGGATCCACCGATAGCCATTACTTGAATTGTCTTTGAATTCACCAACAAAATCCAGACCCCATTGTTGAAAGGGTGCCTCCACTACTACCGGTTTTAAAGGCTGTGCTGGGAGTTTCGGTTTTCCAGTGAAGTATTGGCAAGGTTGGCAAAATCGAACGTGCTGATAATCATTTGAGAAAAGTTTTGGCCAATAATAACCAGCCCTCAAGATCTTATGGGTGGTAGTACGAGCAGCAAAGTGTCCACCACAATGCCCAGAATGCAACTCCTCCAAGATCTTCTTTGCCTCGTCCTTTTTTACACATCAAAGTATAAAGCCATTAGGATTCTTCCACCCAAGTCCATCTTCAGTCATGAAATACTTCATAGCCTTCAATCTCAAATCCCTCCTCTTATAATATACCCGATGATTAGGGAAAGACAAGTTCTAGTTCATTGACTATTACATTCACCTGCTCATTCTCACCCATCTGGATGGCTTTCTGATTGCTTTCAGTCAGCATTTGGGCCAGACCTTGTCCCTTTATTATCTTGGTGGGTTTTATCTCTAATTCATACTCCTGGATTTTGGAAACCCACTTTCCTCGAGTACCCATATAGTCTTGTTGTGATAAAACATCCTTCACGGCCGGGTACAGGACATCAACCTTGATTTTATTGTAACCGATGTAATTTCTGAAATGTTTGAGGGTTTTAACCAAGGCATAGGCCTGCTTCTCTGTTATGGAGTAGTTCAATTCTGAATCTCTTAGAAATTTTCTCATAAAGGCTATGGGATGTTCATAGTTGTCAACATCCTTCTGCATCAAGACACCTGCAATAGTATCCTGAGATGAAAATGAGAAAATTATGAAATCTCGCGAAAAATCAGGACTAATCAAGACAGGGGCTTGGGAGATGGAATTTTTGATATCTTCAAAAGATCTGTTAGTCTCATCTCCCCACCTAAAAGCAACATCCTTTTTCAGCAGAGCGCTTAATGGTTTTATCCTTTTAGCAAAATTAGGCACAATCATGGATGAAGTTGATTTTTCCAAGAAAAGATTGTAGGGATTTCTTGTTGACTGGAGGGCAGAAATCCTTTATAGATTGGACTCTTTTGGGATCAATGGAGACTCCTCCTGGTGAGGCCACATGTCCCAACAGTTTTCCTTCGTCAATCCCAAAAACAAACTTCTTAGGATTTAGTGAGATACCATACTTCCTACACCTCTCAAAAACAATCCTGAGGTGGGAGAGATGGTCTTTCCTATCCTTGGACACAACTGTGAGGTCATCTTGGTAAATTTCTATGATTTTTTGTATAAGGTCCTTGAAGGAAAAATCCATTTCTCTCTTAAAGGTGGCACCCACATTCATGAGGCCAAATGGAATTCTCAAGTACATAAAAGTTCCCCAGGGCATAGTGAATGCAGTCTTGAGTTGATCCTCCCTTTTGAGTAAAACTTGGTTGTATCCTGAGAACCCATCTAGCATAGACATCATCCCTGCCCCTATGACCCACTGAAGCAAATGTTCCATGTTTGGGAGGGGATAATTATCCTTTAACGACAACTGGTTGAGGTTGTGGAAATCGACACACAGGCGGATATCACCATTTTTCTTCCAAACAACTACCAAGTTTTTCATCCAAGAAGAATACTTTATTGGGGCTATGATACCAGTGTCAACCATCTTTTGGAGTTCCTTTTGTATTTGTCCAGCCAACTTCGGGTTGATATCCCTTAGCTTCTGTCAGAATGGCTTGGCTCCTTCCACCAAGGGTATAGCATGTTGGATAGCATCCCCTCTATTGGCCTTTAATTCATCCCCTAATGAGCTCTGGTATTTCCTTCCTCTCTGTCTCGGTGGTCCCCTTTCCTATCTTGACCATTCTCGGATCCATCTCGGTACCAATATTGAATTCCAAGGCTTCCTCAGCTTGCTTATTTGTTCTTTTTCCCTTGAAAATGTCATGCCTGTCAAAAAGGTTCTCTAGAGGAATACAACCCTTTGGTAAGGTATTGTTTTGTAGGTTGATGATTTCCAAGTCCATAGAATCAGACATGAAAGAAACTTGTGTATCCATGAATTATTTGCTATTCTCCATAAATCTGATAATTTTATTGTCATCCTCGAACACCTGCCAATTCTCCAGATTGTCGGGGACAGAAGGTCTAAAAAGAACCTCCATTCTGCATAGGTCATGAAGAGGTCCTTCGCATGGTTGCAAAGTGGAAGCTGAGATAGCCAGAGGAAAGCTTCAATTGATATCTTTCTGAAGGATTTTGAAAGAGTCTGAGCTACATCTCGATACTTTTTTAACTTCTCATTCTTAGTGGAAAATCTCATTAAAAATTGCGACACAATGAGGTTTGAGTCACCTTTTACTTCCAAGACTGTAACACCTTTGTCGATTTCCAGATTAAGTCCCAAAATCAAACCCTCATATTCAGCCACATTGTTGGTGCAACGGAATTCCAGTCAATATGAATGGTAGAAGACCTCACTTGATGGAGCTGTTAGAACTACTCCAGCGCCTGATCCAAAGCTTGAGTGTGAGCCATCGAATTCCAAGGTCCAGATTCCTTCTGTTTCTTCAACTGTGTCCATATCCAACTTCCCTTCTTGAATGAACCAATCATTCAGACCACTATTGATGCATAAAGGTTGATCATCTACCTCATCAGGGGTTTCAACTGGCGATCCAACAAAGGGATCATTGTAGATGGTGAAAAATCCTCCTTCAGGATGAGGGATAATGGCTATGGACTACTCTTTGTGAATGCTTCCATTCAAGTGTTCAATGAGGTCATTGCAGAGGATAATCCCGAAATTATTAGTATCATTTACGATGACCACATTTATCAAGAAAGGAGCGCTGGGACAGGAGTCAAAGGCCACCTCAAGATTGTTGATGATTCCTTTTGCGAAATTATCTCCGTTATTTTCTTGTGAGATTTTCAGACCCAATTGTTGCATAACTTCTTCTGTCATTATATTGGTTTTGTATCTTGGGTGCAGGAGACAGTTGTGGAGGAGAAAATCTTTGACCCGGAGGGAGACATAAAAGGGTTTGAATTCAAAAGTTTAAGAGACAGGGTGTCCCACCTGAAGAATAAAACGAGAGAAGTCTTCAGGAAGACTTGGCCCAACATTTTTGTGTGATGCATCCCCAACTTCATCCTCTGAATGGGCCCTTTTTAACGAAGGTTCTTGAGAAGAGATAACACTCTCATGAGAAAGGCTCCATTTCCTTTTGGCAGGAGCTAATTCGATCTGGAGGATGCTTGGAGATTCCAGTTTTGCCATAGTTTCATTACCTAGGTCCCATAGTTCACAATTTAGGTTTCTTTGTTGAATATAGTCATCAAAATCAATATTTCTTTCAATTTGAAAGGCCATGTCTTGTGCTTTTTCAAAGTTGTTGGTGACTGGTTCTTAACGTTGAATTGCAAGGTTCCTTCTAAGGAGGACAAGCAGTGGTCGATGATGGCTTGTTATGAGCCCACCTTTGACCGGATCTTCTTAAGGAGAAGGTTGAACCTATCACTAAAATATCTTATGCTTTCACAAGGTTCTTTGCAAATGTTGAGGTATTGAGAAAAGGAGTCTTGTGAATGCTCACTATCACACCACCTTATTTTAAAGTCTTTTTGTAGCTCTTCAGGGTTTTTTATGCTTCCCTTGGGACATCCATCAATCCAAACTTTAGCATCTCCTATGAGGGAACTTGTAAAGAGTCTCATAAAGACATCAGGGTGGTCTTGACCGGCCAAATGAAAGTCAACACTATCGCAAAAATGGGTCCAATGTGAGTTTCCAGGGGTGCCCTTCCTTGAAAAGAAAGGTAACCAAGAGTTTGCATTTGTGGGCAAATCATGTAATCCACCTTGGATGTTGCTAAAGTCAAAGCAGTTGAAACTCTCTAAGTGAGACCATTTGTGAGGATTTGGATTGGTTGGAGGAACAGGGTTTGTTAGAGTGGTGGTTGCCACAGTAGCGGGATTTGAATATAGTTTTCTGCTACGGGTCGTCATGGAGTCGCTAGATAGTTTTCCTGAAACTATCAAAGAATAGGGGAATAAAGTCTTAGTGGAGTCACTAGGTAAGCTTGTAAGAGAAAGGTCTTTGAGGCAAGGCTTACCAAAGGATTTGTCGTTGAGGAAGATTGACTCAGTGTTCCCTAGCAACGACGCCAAAATGTTATCGCGCAGTTTGTACTTTAGGTCACAGGCTATAGGATAGAGGACAAACTTGCGTAACAGGAACCTTCCCCACCCAATGTCACCTCAATGGGGAGGTTCTTTCTATTTAGGAAGGTTAGCCCAGGGGAGACATCCCCGGTAACCTAGGGTTTGAAGAGGCAAAGGATACAAGGTCAAGTGAAAAGATTTTCCTCCTCACAGGTTACCACCAGTATCAGATAGTCTGGCTAATCAACCAATAAAAGAAGTGTAGGTCCTGTTGAAAACACCTGCCCAGAAGAAGATAATAACAACACAATATATATATTTGCAGGCTATAACACAAAAGGTTAGTACTTCTTTAACTATCTGATTTAATTCAATAATCAATGCAATAGATACAAGATGAAAGTAAACGTTATGTTATTTAGCCTATGAAAGATCATTAATTCATCAATATATACCAAATGACCAAGCCTACAGTATATCCAATCAATAATTTGTTCAGTTAATGCTTGACGTCATCATTCAATTGCTTATGTTAGTCAAAAGCTTGCTGCGTCAACTATGACGTCAGCCTAGGTTGGCAGTGTTAGGGTTAGTTAGGGTTTCAACAATTAAAGTTTTAAAAGATGGTTTTGTACACTAGAGACTTAATGTTGGAGATCTAACCAGTGCCTTAGGGTATATGGAGTAAAAAACAAGGGCACAAAGTCTCAGAAGGACTAAAACTTGGAGATTGGAGGGTAGTGTTCTATGGTGCTGCAATGGCAGGGCCCTAGAATCAAAACCCTAGGGGAAAGAGGCTCACTCCGGTGTTTCTTAAGCAAGGTCTCGTGCTCTTTCCTCCTTCTCTAAGTAAACTTGGAAAAATGGCTAGCTCAAAGCATAAATTTAAGGGAGAAAGTGTTGCAAAGGCAAGGCCTTCAAACCCTAGAAGGTGAAACCCTAGGTGTAGTCCAACTAGGCCTAATACGTTTCCTCTTTTCAACCTATAACTTCAACGCTAGCTCAGAAAAAATAAAGAAAAGTGTAGCAACGACCAATAATCTCATCACACTACCACACACCCAAGAAGACGTCTGAATCTCCTGGGTGACGTCCTGTCCATCAAGAGGAAAACGTTCCATCTGAAGTGGGTCATCCCCTCTAGGCCGGGCTCAACCAAAGTGTCCTAGGTGGAACGTCTTTATTTTCTTCATGTGCAAAGGCTCATCATAACACTGTCCTATCCCTACCACTGATGGGATCCCAGCAACCATCTGATGGGCTCTTCATCCCCATGGAGGTTCGAGCTAATCATCTCCCCATGTGTACCAGTCCACTAGTACCTATCCATCGGGCATGGTCTTACACATCAAAAACTTATCCCTCCATGGGCTCATCTGTCCTCAGGATCATATCAATGTCAATCATATTTCATCATTAAATTTATCAAATACATGCACAAAACCCCTAGCATATCCTCTAATAGCTCAAAGATATTACACTTATGTACTATACAAAGCTGAAGAAAAGACAAGGTAACCTATTAGGCCAGTATCCATAACAAGAGGAAAGTTTCCAAAGGACATTATTCAAGCCATGTAATACGAGGTGATATGGTCTAAGGATGTCCAGTCATAGTGAAGACCAGGGGTAGGTATTTTCTGTGGGTGCCTTTGTAGGAGGCGAGCTATACCTGTCATGGATGCAGTTTTTTCCAAGCCCCTTTATTGCCTTTGTTCTTTCTTTTATTCATTACTTTTTCTTTCTTTTTTTCTTCAAGATCTGACCAGAGGACACTGCCTTGGCGTGGTGACTAGAGCTGACAGTGTTACCCATGAGTATTTTCGCAAAAATGATAAGGTTGGCTCGTGATAAGACCCCCTTTCCCTTGGCCATGCAACCAAGGGTCATTGCCCTGGCGTGGTAACCAGATAATGGAAATGTCATACTGCTAGATACCTATGAACATAATGGGCTAGCTCGTGATGAGACCTCCCATCCTCTTGGTTAGGTCTTGTTTTATTATTTTTCTTTGGGTCCCTTTTGTTTCTTATCGAGAGGCCTTTTATTGCCTTCTCAGGGATCCCTGGGCGAGGCATCTCTAGGTTTTATTTCCTATGGATTTTATCTTTTACTAGCTGCTTTTACCTCCTGGGCCTTTAGCCCCTTCTTCCCACAGGACAAAGTGTAACCCCTTAAATAGGTCATCCTAATGTCCGGACTAGGGGAAAGGGATGTATGTATGGGAGATAAGATGTAAAATGATAGTATGGTGGGAGTGGACGATGGCTCTTCAAATTCCTCCTGGTGGCTAACCAAAACCTATGGGTGCAAGCTTGCTAGGGTGCCCCGTTAATTCCCCCAACAATGGTCAAGTGGGTTAGTGTAAGATCCAAGCAGTTGTCAAAAATGTAAGGAAACTGATGCATATATCTGAAATTTATAATGATCAAACATGACACATACCATGATACCTGGACCAATTACCTCATGGAGAAAGAGTCTTCTCTAATGCAAGTCCAAGCCGATGGTGATGGATGTTGCTATTGCTAACAAGAAAAATCTGACGAAGAAGAAGAAGGATGGGCCCTCCAGGGCCATGCTCAGGTCAATCCTGACCTGTGGGCCTCGAGACATGATCTCCTAGTTATCCCTAGAAATCGGTGATAACAGTGTCCTCAATAGGCAATTTTTTCCATTTGATCAGGTACTCTTTGATGCTCATGTTCCTTAATTTCCACTCTCTGGTCTCCAACACCTCCTCCAGAATTAGAATCAACTGCCCCTCCTCATCCAATGGTGACAACTCTTTAGAGATGACAACATGTTTTCCCACTACCTTCTTGAGGCATGAAACATGAAAGACATTGTGTATCTTACACCCCTTTGGAAGATCTAACTCATAAGATACCTCCCCGACTCGCCTCAAAATCCTTTAGGGACCATATAATTGTGGCATCAATTTCTCTTCCCATTTCATTTTCAAGGAGGATTTCCTGTATGGCTGCAAGCGAAGGTATACCAAGTCTCCCACCTCGAAACTACGCTCCACTCTATGCTTGTCAGAATACCTCTTCTGTTGATTATGTGCCATTTGCAGGTTATGTTTGAGAGTTCACAGGATGTCTTAACTCTCCTGAATTCAATATTTGGCTTTGGGTGCCCGACTGTCCCCAAATGCTCGGTCCACAAAGGTGGTTGCATCATACCCATACAAAGCTTTGAAAGGTTTCATATTGATGGACATGTGATAAGTGGTGTTATAGCAATGTTCACCCAAGTGCAGCCATTTGATCCATGTCTTTTATTGCCCCAATACATAATTTCTCAAATAATCCTTGAGCCATTTGTTCACAATTTTGGTTTTCCCATCAGTCTGAGGGTGATAACTGGTACTAAGCGTTAATTATGTACCTACGAGTCTGAATAGCTCCTGCCAAAATCCCCCCATGAATCTGTTGTCTCAATCACTGAAAATTGTCTTGGGTAGTCCATGCAGCTAAAATACCTCTCTGAAGAACAATTCTGCTACTTGTGCTGCAGAGTATTTGGACGATATGGCGAAGAAATGGGAGAATTTAGTAAGATTTTCAACCACCACCTAGATACAATCTTTCCCCCGAATCAGAGGCAACCCTATAATAAAATCCATCGAAATGCTGGATGGGTATGTTCCGCTTTGTTTTGTTGACAGATGTGGCATTCCCGTAAAAAATTCAATACATCAGTCTTGAGACCCTTCCAAGCGAACCTCTCCCAAATTTTTCTATAAGTCTTCAGGTATCCTAGATGACCTGCCAAAGGAGAAGTATGTGCAACATGCATAATTTTTTCTTTCAACTAAGATTCTAGTACTAAATAGATCTGGTTGTTATAATATATTATGTTGTCAATAACCCTGTACCTGTCATCGGAGACCTGACCATCAAGTATCTCACAAGAAAAATTGTTTTTTGAGTATTCTACAAATAGAAGTGCCTTCCATTCCACTGAAATATCCATGAGAGAGAGAGAGAGAGTGGGTATCCTAGATAGGGCGTCAACAACCACATTATTTTTTTCTTCACATACTCAATTTCAAAATCGTAGGCATGGATTTTGCTAATCCCTTTTTTTTGTCGCTCGCTTAGCTCCTTTTTCTCCATGAGAAACCTCAAGATATTATGATCGTTCTTTACCTTGAACCTGTTTTCCACCAAGTACTGTCATAATTTGGTCAAAGAATGCATTATGGACAAAATATCTTTGTAATATATGGATTAATGTCGCTCATACTCTTGGAGCTTGCAGTTCTCAAACACTATTGGGTGATCGCTTTGCATCAATATAACTCCTATCCCAATTCTAGAAGAATCACACTCCAAGAAAAAGGGTCGAGTGAAATGAAAGAGTGATAAAATAGGGCATGAAATCATCACTTGCTTCATTTCCTCGAATGTCTCCTAGGCCTCCTTTATCCAAACAAAAGCCTCCTTTTTGGTGAGATCTGTTAGTGGCGTTGTCAACTGTGAGAATCCTTTTAAAAAATTCCTATAGTAAGTGCAGAGACCAATGAAACTCTTTAGTTCGGTCACATTCTTGGGAGTTGGCCACTCAGTGATCACCTTGATATTTTCTTGGTGCACCTGTACCCCATTCGCCCCAATCACGTGCCCCAAGTAGAGCATCTTTGTCATACCAAACTCGCACTTGGATTCCTTTGCATACAACTGCCGAATCTCTATAATATCCAGTACTTCATCAAGATGTCACAGATGGTCTTCCCATGTTTTGTTGTATATGAGGATGTCGTCAAAGAATACCAATAAGAACTTCCTCAAATGCTTATTAAACACATGCTTCATGCATGACTAGAAAGTGGCAGGGGTGTTTGTTAGCCTGAATTGCATGAACAGAAACTCATAATTCCCATAGTGACATCGAAAGGTTTTCTTAGGTACGTACTGCTTTCATACCTTGATCTGATGATACCTTGATTGAAGATCAATCTTTGAGAAAAATTTGGCTCCTCTGATGATCTAAAAATAGAAGGCTGACTTGTTATGCTATGCAAGCACCCTCTATCTCATAAAATAAATCTTAACAGGACCTTGCTTCATGTGTTAAAATGTGCAAGAGGGTTTATGTGTTAAGTTCTTGGTTCTTCTTTGCAATGTACATGTGTGAGGAATGATATTTTAAATGCTTAAATATGTGTTATAAATCAATGTACAGCCATATAACATGCAGCAAATAACACAACAAACTCACAACAACAGCAAGATGATAAAGGAGTTCA
>CBVK0101253898.1:0-17436 GCA_900067695.1 Picea abies
GAGATCGGTCTCGGCATTCCTGCTGAACCGCTCTTCCGATCTCACCTTGTCTTAAAGTGTTGGGAGACCCATTTGTTACTAAAAAATTGACCCACATGTTGACAAGATGTATGGATGAAGGGAAAAAATGAGTCTAATATTTTGGCCCCACTGTCATAGAAAGATATGCGCCATGTTAGCAGAATGAAGCACACTGGTAGAGAGTTTAAATGAAAATTGAATTGGAGATCTATGAGATGGATGGTGTCATGTTGGACTTGGGATATGATGTGAAAATTTTGCCAAAGAAATCCTAGGAGTTGAAGTGAAAACCAAAATTGGTGTGGTCTCCCATTCAAATTAGCTTCTTAACCAATATAGAATCTACCCTATTGGCATGATGGAACATGTTGAAGTAAATATTGATGGGGTGAAAACAAAGGTTGATTTCGAAGTGATTGAGATTATGGATGATTTAGATCCCTATCCAAATCTACTTGGCATTGACTGAGCATTTGATAACAATGTTGTGTTGAATATGAAGAAACGATAGATTTCCTTTGAGGCAAACATCTTGTGTGTCATTGCATTATTGGACCCAAAGGAGGGAAATGGATACAATGAGTCTGTTGATGACAATGCCCAAAGTTCAATTATTGAGAACATATAAAACATCATTGGGTGCAAGGAATATGAATCCGATAATTGTCATTTAAATCCTCTACGTGAATTTGATAGCCAATGGAGAGATGAGTTGGAGGAGTGTTCTATCGTATGACACAAAATCTGAGGATATAATGACCAGATGGAAGGATCCACCAGACTATGTGCACACATAACCAAGGCAATATGCTAGATCAGATCAAAGTTGTGCGACCTATCAAGGTTCAATGGGACATGCGTGGTAGACATATTTCTAGAACAAATGGAGGAAAGAGTGCCCATGATCTAGTGATTTCAGTCTATGGATGCATTTTTGAAAGGCACAACTATGCTCTAGTGGGAAATGCACCGTGTAAAGCTACATGAATGAGTGCATGTGGTGGAATACATTAAGGTATGATTCTATCCCACAAACAATTTTGAACTAAATAGAAAGTATAAGGTTACCAAGGACCCTTAGGAGAACATCTCCTTTTGTGAACGACACTAGACTAGTAATAATATTTTGACAACACAATGGGTGCATATATTTGTTAGTACCATGGAAATGGTGCTTAGAAGCTGGTATATCCAAGAGGAGACGAGAAGGAAAACATGATATTGGACGAGAGAAACCAGTTCTATGTGACATTTAAATTCACCTCATAGGTCCCTATGTAGAGGGAGGTCTTATTGAGAATTAAGGATTTCATATTCCATCGATAGCCTAGAGACACCGAGCCATAATTTATTTATGCATACCATAAGTCGATGGAAAAATTAAAGCAACCTGTCTACTGCTGGAAGGTGGACAATGATGACATACAAGAGGACAATTTGTAGGGCCTATATATCAATGAATCACAGGGTGAGTACACAATTCATGGGGAGGACTCTAGTAGCACTATGCCAGACTATGAAAAACCTTTGAGGATGAAAAAACATAACATTGGTATAGACGAAGAACCAAAGATGGAAATTATAGGAGATTAATAGGATTAAGAGACAATGATGCACATCGTAGACTTACTAAAAGAATATGAGGACCTGTTCCCATGAAGTTTTTCATAAATTAAGGGGATCACAGGGTCCCTAGGGTGAATGCACATTCAACTAAAGTTCTATGCTAAACCAACCAAGAAAAGGCCCTATTGGATGATCTCGACATATAAAAAATGGGTGCAAAAGGAGATGAATCGAATTATTGATGCATGCATTATTTTTCTAGTGGAATAATCTGAATGGATTAGTCCAATGGTCATACAACCAAAGAAGACGAGGGACATTGATATATGTGTAGATTTAAGAATCCTCAACACAACTTGTGTACACGATTCATTTCCCACACCATTCACAGATGAAGTATTGGAGAATGTCGGTAGGTGCAAAGCTTATTCATTCACATATGGATTTTCTAGATACCACTAGGTTTGCATTGTGGAAGAAGACGAAGACAAAACCACTTTTGCAACAAAATGGGGCTCATTTTCATACACCGTAATGCCATTTGGGTTTAAGAATTCATCGACAATGTTCTCAAGGATCGTGGCTACAATGTTTAAGGAGTTTATACACAAATTATTAGAACTATAATTGGATTATTGGATGATGTTCAATATACTTAAGGAGCACATGCAGGTCCTATGGTTGATGCTCGATCGATGTTGACAATTACATATCTCTTTAAATTTTAAGAGATTCATTTTATATACATCATTTGGAAAATTATTAGGGCATGTAGTATGCAAGGAAGGCTTGCTGGTTGACAAGGAAAATTTTGTATCCATTGTACAAAGGCTGCTCCCACCTCGATCATAAATATGCGTGCGATGTTAGGCCACACAAAGTACTATAGAAAGTTTATCCATAACTATTCAAAGATTTCAACACCATTGGAAAATTTACTATGCAAGGACACCAAATATATCTAGACACAAGAATTCCAAGAGGCACTAGATACATTGATGGGGAGATTGGTCTCTACACAAATCCTTATATATTTTAATTGGAGAAAGATATTCCATGTACATGTGGATGCATCTTCAATTGCACTAGGTGTAGTGCTTATGCAACCAGTAGAAGACAAAATTGACCATCCAATCTATTTTTCCATCTGAAAACTATCTGATTATGAGAGGAATTATACAACCATGGAGAGAGAAGGATTGGTGATGGTCTATGCCTTGCATAAATTTAGACATTACTTGCTTGACTCTCCCTTCAATTTTTCACTAACCACTTAGAGCTCGAGTATTTGGTCAACAAGCTAATGTTTTGGGGGAGAATATGCCACTGACTATCACTCTTCCAAGAGTTTGAGTTTGAGGCAGTTGTCAAGCCTAAAAAATAGAATGTTGGACTAGATCATCTATCGAGGATAGAATTAGGGGAATCTAGAGGTAATTTAGACGATGCTCTCTTTGATTCACAACTATTTAGGATCGAAGCAATATTGAATAAACTATCATATATTGTAGCATACTTGACAACAAGCCATGCGTCGCAGGAATAAATTCACACACATCGTCGACAATTGGTGACCTAAAGGAATGATTACTGATTGCAAAACCATTGGAAACTTTATTGTGCAAGGACACCAAATATATCTAGACACAAGAATTCCAGGAGGAATTGAATACATTTATGGAGAGATTGGTCTATACACAAATGCTTACATATTTTGATTGGAGCAAGATATTCCATGTCCATGTGGATGCATCTTCAACTGCACTAGGTGCAATGCTTGTGCAACCAATAAAAGACAACATCGATCATTAATCTATTTTTCCATCTGAAATCTATTTGATTATGAGAGGAATTATACAACCATGGAGAGTGAAGGACCAGTGATGGTCTATGCCCTGCATAAATTTAGACATTACTTGCTCGACTCTCCCTTCAATTTTTTCACTAAGCACTTAGAGATCAGGTATTTGGTCAACAAGCTAATGTTTGGGGGAGAATATTCCATTGGATATTTCTCTTCCAAGATTTTGAGTTTGAGGTAGTTTTCAATCCTCAAAAACATAATTTTGGACCAAATCATTTAACGAGGATAGAATCAAGAGAATCTGGAGGTATTTTAGACGATGCTCTCCCTGATGGAAAAATCTTTAGGGTCAAAGCACTATTGAATAAACTAGCATATATTGTAGCATACTTGACCACAATCCATGCACTGCAGGAATACATTCACTCACATCCCTGAAAATTGGTGACCTAGAGCACTGATTACCTATTGATTGTAGGCCACTTGTATAAACTAGGTGCAGATGGAATCTTGCACATGTTTGTATTGGAACATGATCATGAACTGGTTCTCTATGAGGAACACAAAGTTATTGTAGGTGGACATAATGTAGGAAAAACAATGGTGTAGAAAGTGCCATGTGTAGAATTATGGTGGCCATCAATATTTGAAGATGCTAAGCAATATTGCAAGCACTGTGATGTTTTCCAATGGATTGGGAAACCTTCGAAGAGAGATGAAATGCCACTATTCCTAGTCATTGTACTCAAACCATTTGAGAAATGGGCCATTTATTTGGTGGGCCCAATCAATCCCCCAACACGTATAACCAACACTCGATACATCATTACCACCATGAACTATTTGACATGGTGGTCAGAAGCTACACTAGTGAAATATTGTACCACCAAGATGGCTATGTACTTCATCTTTGAGAATATAATGACCAGGTTTGGCTACCTAAAAGTGTTGATGAGCGATCAAGAAACACACTTTTTGAATGAGACCATATGCGCACTAAAATAGAAGTTCATGATCCATTTCCAAAAGAGTACACCATACCACCCGTAGGCTAATGACATGGTCAAAGCATTTAACAAAATATTAGAACACACACTGACTAAGGTTTGTAACGTGTAGTGAAATGACTGGGACCAACTAATTTGAGTAGTATTATGGGTATATAGAATGACTTGTAAACAATTGAATAAGCACACACCATTTAGGTTGGTATATGGTAAGGAGGTAGTTACGACTTTAGAATTTGTGTTACCTAGTTTGTGAATATCCATCACAACAAAAATGTCAAATGACCAATCCCTTTAGAACTAATTGGAAGAACTATTGGAGATGGAAGAGGATCACCTGATTGCAGGTCAAAGCCAAATGGTTGAAGAGACAAAAGGAATGGAACAATCACAACATTCGATGCAAGACACTACAACCCATATATTTGGTAAAACTATATGAAAGCAAGTTCCTCAAGCACCTTATAAAGATGAGCATACGCTGGATAGGGCCCTTTCAACTGGTGTACATCCACAAGGTATGTGCAAAAAAATTAACATCTCTATAGGACCAACCTCTCAAATAATTGATCAATGAATTCTACTAAAGGCGTATTATGGCCCTCAAGGGTTGGAGGCATCATAAATGGATACAAGTTCAAGTGTAGAGTAGTCATTAGGTAGGTAGTTGTAAAGGAAACATCATTGTGCAATAAGTAATAGAATAGGACAATGATAGATAATCCAATAGATATTACATGTTGATACATAAAACGCTTGGGTAGATTTGGAATATTGAATGAAACCACTCTTAACGTACAACCTACAAGATAGGAAAAGAGGCTCTCACAGGTGAACGGATGGATATATAGGCTTCTATAGTAGTGAAGGGCTAAGAAATTGGGATCAAATAGCTCACATAGGCATGAGAAGCGAGAAAAATTATGACCACATCCCAGAGGGCACATCAATGGTACAATAGTACAATACGGGGAGAACCACTTTAGACTAGGCTCACATAGGAATTGGGAACAATTACTACAATAGGTACAAATCACAGGCCATAATCATGGTAAGCCAGAATATCGTGAGCCCAGAAAGAAAGGAGGCCACACGGGACCAAATATTCCCATGAATGGGATAAGATAGAAGTTGTATTTGGTAGACACAGTGTGATTCAATCCCACCATATTGGAAATCAGTTAATGACTTTAATTCCAAATGTTTTCCCTTGAATTTAAGATTGTTTATCTAAGTTCAAAACACTTAGGATTTTACTTCAAGATTGTAAAATAGATCTGAAGGATGACTGATGTAACACCTTGTTTTCCCCCAATACTGTAATTATGCACAAAATTCATATCTTAATGTTATGAGGCATGTAATTGTGTTTTGATTTAATATAAACACCAAACCATTGATTGAGAGGGAGCAAACTTGAAAGTACTGGCCATGATACACCAAAGGAAATTGATGAAGCAACGACTGATTGATTGATGGAATTATTGAGTAAAGTGGAGCTAAGATGCATGAGTGATAAAATCAGGAAGCTTGTACAACAAGCTAAATTATTCTTGTAAACATAAATCCACACCTACCAGCATAGCAAACTTATATGAAAACCATGTGACCATTAAAAATAAGTCACATAGGTGGTTGGGGAAGTTAATGAATATGGTAGTTGGCCCTTGTATAGAAAAGGATGATTGAACAACTGGCAAGGAATACCACAGAGCCACCCCTTTCAGACTAGAAAATTAAAGGCTGTATGTTACTTATGTAGGAAGTCACAGAGATCCCGAGGGGCTAGAGAAGAAGACTAGAGGAGGAAAACACAGAGTGTAATCAGACACAAGAGAACACAACAAAGAGAAAACATACACACGGGAAAAACACACAGATAAGAGAATAATCAGAGATGAGAAAGAGAGTGCAGAAGCTTAGAGGTGCTCATTGAGAAAGAGAAGGAAGAAGAAGATATTTCTGGAGGAAAACATGAAGCTTGTTTGAGTTGTTGATGATCACCCTGAACATAGAAGACCCAGATTCCTGAATTGGAACACTAGTGGGCTGTAACTTGGTGATTATTGGATAGAAACCAACACTAGTAAGGGGACGTCGCTGAGGAACTATTGAGAAGAGAAGGGACTCCTTTGCGCATAGGAAATCTATTTGATAAACCACCTGATAAACCTGTGGAGACTCAAATCTTAGTGGGAGGTGGCAGCTTCTGTTGTGTCAGAGGAGGAAGGAGAGTAACCTTCCTAGACCATCACAAACTTGGAACCCTGCTGATTCAATTTATTTGGTGGTATCATGGCTTGGCATGGGGGTGGTGAGTTGTAGGAAGTCACTCTACAACAAGGCCTAAGGTTGAGAGGAAAGACGTCCTCTCTCAGTTAGTCATATTTCTCTACTCCCTTACCAAATAAGTGTTCGACTGTACTGAAAAATGCTCTTGAATGAAATAATTGTATGCATGTGTAAATGTCTAAAACTAAGAGAAATACAATCGTTTATAATCCAGGGTTTGAATGCATGAAAGTCATGATTTGATATGTTGTTTATTTCTATTCTAAATATCGTTAAAATTAGTGAAGTATGGACTGCGCATACTTGAGAATTTTATATCCATGTATGAAGAACTTGTAAATCATGCAATATTTTCCTTAAGTTTCAATGACTTGTAATGGACTTAGAGTAGTTTTGAAAACTTGAAAATCCAGACTGAAGTCTTGCAGAACTCGAAAAATGGCTAATTCCCCAAAATAGACTGTTAAATATTCGTAAAATATCGTGTTAACCCAGTAAAGAATGATATCCTTCGATCTAAAGATACCCAAATTGTTGATCATGATGGGCTGTTTGAAGAAATTTTTTTAGAGGGAATCCATGAGTGTCGTGGAAAAATATCTAAAGGAGAGACTCTGAAGTGGGCTATTTAGAGTATATTTTTCAGAGGAAATCTTGTAGTGTGGTAGAAAATACTTCGAGTGAGAGACTCTGAAGTGGAATGTGGGTCATAGTTCGGTGAGTGGGTGAGATGCGACGATATTCATTGATCTATTTTCGAGTGGAAGGTCATATTTATTTCAATGTAGCAGTAGTCAGAGTTTAACCTTGGATGGTTGGAGTTAGTATTCCAAATGATCTCTTTTCGACTTTGAAAAATATCTAATTGTGACCATTGATCACCCCTCAAAGAAGACAAACAGATCTTGTCGACACGACAATCAAGATGCAACACAATATTCCTTGATACCTTGATTTCAAAGTGGTGAACGTTCCCAAATATTTTGAGTGCCAAATGAATGGTATCGAAAGGGAATATTTTTTGATGTTGTATCTATCAAAGGTAGAAGATGGGTGAACCGAGAGAAGGTATGAACTTTGACAATCGTAGGATTATGTGGATGAAAGTTCCACAACAATACGTGAGGCAAGTACCACCTCGCTTCCATGTTGTTTCCATGTCAGATGGAACGACTGACGAGGTACCACATGGCAGTAAGATAGATGTTGACCATGAAAAATCGAGGACTTTAGAAGGCCATAAATTTTGATCTAGAGATCATTTTTGAGTGAAATTACGGTAATTGGAAAGATCTTGATGAGCAAAAACAAATGATGGTACGCTCAGAAAGAGTTATTGAGATTGTTAGTGTCAGAAGTCACTCCTGGATTGCAGCAGGAGCAGGGCCCGACGCCCATCAGTTTATGTCACAATTTTTTTATAAAAAGGGGTGATCAAATGGAAGTTAACTCAAAACAATGTTGTTCTAACTCTGAAACTAGGCCAGGCATGCATGGGCAAGTGAGGTCTTAGATAAACTTCAGACAGTGAGTTGTAGTAAGGGTGAGTAGGGGGAAGACTTGTATAAGAGAACTGCAAAGGTCTGTCATAAACATCAGGTTTCTAATAGATTGTAGGAGAAAACATCTAAACGCAAGATCTTCTTACATTCAAATGCAGAAAACTGGAGAATACAACAATGCAACAATAAATTATTTATCGTACAATAATTGCAATAATTCATGTGAATCAGTCAATCATGAACTCCCTCAGTATGAGATGAAAACTAGATGGGGTAGGAAAATTGTCTGTCATTAAACAAGAAATCTTACATACAGATGCATAACTAGAGAACTAGAGTGTTTGTTAAAACTTTACAATCGGGAGCTTCGCTCTACCATCGATGCCTACAAAAATGGTGAAAACGCCTACATATACTCAAAACAACAATAGCAACAAAAACGAGACACTGCACTAAAAGCATTGCGTCTGCATGGCTTTTGGCAGCCTGCCCATGCAGACTCAGGACGATCGTGCACCTATGACAGATGCCATCATATTTCAGACTGTCCTTCTGCAGGTGAGTTGACATGAATTAGTCCTTCGCTGAACCTTCCTTTTATGGTGAAGATGATGTTCAACCACCAGCAACTGCCGCAATAACTGCTTTTTGGGATCAGGGATGGCCTTGGTCAATTCTGTCTTTTGTGGCGGTCTCCTAATGGTGCCACCTGGACTAGCCAAATGGTCTCTTGTTGGATGCTACTTCACTGGACTGTTGCGAGGGACCCCTATGGTGGATGTGGACGAGGGTATGATGGAGGTGATGGCGAATGAACGGAAGTGGTGACATTGGATGAGGAATACCACGGGGTATGGACAGGACACAGGTGGAAACAACATGGAGCGCCGGGGGACAAGTGGATTGTGGAAGGTGCTAAGGTGGAGGTGAATTGGGGGGGGGAGACACATGGCAGAAGGTGAGAGGATGATGAGGTAGGAAGGGGCCATGTAGATGGATGAGGATGAATACATGGGCTTGACACCTGGGAGAGCGAAGGGCACGTTTCCAAGCAACTTGGAAGAGAAAAGGTCAGGTGTCAGAAGGCAAGAAGGGGGCGAAGAGGAAAGGGATATATCATGAGGGTGAGTGGACAGACAGATGTCAGTGGACGAGGGGGTGACACGACAGAAGGCGACCCCACATTGATTAAAGGTAGAACGACTAAGAAGGGTTGGAATCGCCTGAGCGTCGTTGATCCAAGTGCTTTGATCTCGGCCACTGGGAAGGTGCACGCCTGATTCCGGACCCCCCCACCTTATTAAAGGTAGAAAGGCAAGGGGGGTCTGGAATTGCCTGTGTGTTGTTGATCTGGGCGCTTTGATCAAGGCCGTTGGGAAGGTGCATGCCCGATTCCAGACACCCCCCCCCTATTAAAGGTAGAAAGGCAAGGGGGTCTGGAATCGGATGCTGACCATGGATCTGGGTGCACGGATCTTTGCCGCCCAGATCTTCTTGCTGCTTATCCACAAGCGCATTTGCGCCCCAAACTTAGGGTAAGTGGGTTTTCACCTGCTTCTTCGCACTTTTCTCCTTCCTTACAAGAAATGTCGCTAACATTAGGCTCCATGGGGGATAGATTCGTCCCTGTGATGCTCTAAGGACTCTTTTTGCAGATCCAATACCTTTCTGTTGGGCTATGGAGTCATTTATTAAGCCGAAAACAAAAAACAATATTTACAAAACAAAGGAGCCACCTGCGGCTTTACAAAAAACATTTTTTTAAGAAATGCCCATTTACTGGGCCATTAAAACTTCTTTGCCTTCCGAATCCTGCAACCTGTAAGTGTTGTTTGAAAATACTTCAGAGATCTTGAAAGGCCCAAACCAGAGGGCATCAAACTTACTATGTTTTCCCCTATCCTGCCTGGGTGCATCCCATTTGAGCACCAGATCACCCAGCTCGAAATCTTTCTTTCTGCTCCTCTTGTCAAAGGCTTGCTTGATCTTCTGTTGATGATTATAGGCCCTACTCATGACCTGTTCCCTGATCTGCTGTACTTCCACCATCTGATGAATCCTTTTGACCATATGGTCAGGCTCTCCTTCAAGGTCCTGAAGGAATTTCAGCACAGATAAAGCGAGCCAAGTAGGAAAAATAACCTCTGTTCCATAAACAAGTTGGAAAGATGAGATGCCCAGGGACTTATCTGTTGTCACCCGATCGGCCCATAGAGCAAATTTGAGCTTTGAATCCCAGGCCCTTTTATTTTTTTCCAATAATTTTTTAATGAGCTTGATCAGACTTTTATTGGAAGACTCCGCCAGTCCATTTCCTTGAGGATAATAGGGAGTAGAGTGAATCATTGAAATCTCAAAATGTTCACAGAACTTGACTAGAGGCTCAGACCTGAAAGAGGTGGCATTGTCGGTGACAATTTTGCTAGGACAACTAAATCTGGCTATGATATCCTCCAGGAAGATGATAATTAGATTGTGAGAAGTACTCCTGGTAAGGGTAGCTTCTATCCACTTGGTGAAATAGTCTGTCGCAGTCAGGATCCATCTATGTTGGCCACTTGAGGGAGGATGACTTTCTCCAATGAAGTCCAATCCCCACTGCTGAAAAGGTGCTGAAACTACTATAGGCTTTAATGGCAACGATTTGAGCTGTTGCTTGCCTGAGAACTTTTGGCATTTGATGCAAGCTCTGATTTCTCTGCAGACATCAGTGAATAAAGTAGGCCGGTAATACCCAGCCCTGAGGATCTTATGAGCTATGGTCTTCCAGAAATGATGCCCCCCGTAAAGGTCGTTATAGAAATCAAACATAACTTTCTGAGCTTCTTGCAGGTTTAGGCATCTTAAAAATACCCCTAGAGGGTCTTTCTAGTATAAGGCTTGGTCAATGAGGCAATATCTGAGTGCCTTGAGCTTTAAATCTCTCACCTTACTTTTTCCCATTCCATCAGGAGGCTTCAATTCTTGCAGAAAATACAAAATATCCTTGTACCAGGTACATGCTGCTAGTGATAAGGCACCCTGAGAACTCTTGTTGGATGACTCAGCTTGCTGATTTTCTAAACAAGCATTGATGAAGTTAATCCCCAAGGCTTTGTAATTGGATTCAGCCAACAACTTGGCTAAACCCCACCCCTTTATCAACTTGGTTGGCTTAATATCCAGATCAAACTCCAGGATCTTGGCAATCCATTTACCCCTTCTCCCATCTATGTCAGGCTGTATAAGGATGTCCTTCACAGAGGCCAAAGGCACATATGCGGTTACCTTTGAGTGTAAGACATAGACTCTGAAAGCTTTGAGAGCTTTCACTAAGGCATAGGCTTGTTTCTCCATGATTTCATACCTGATCTATGCATCTCTTAATGCCTTGCTGAAGAAGGCGATGGGTTTCTCTCGCCCTTCCTCATTTTTCTGCAACAAGACCGCTGCTACTGTATCAAAAGAAGCGAAAGAGAAAATTAGGAAATCTTTGGAATAGTCAGGACTGATCAACACAGGTGCCTCAGTCAATGCCCTTTTTATTTGGACAAAAGATTCCTTGGGTTCAGTGGTCCATTTCACTTCATTTCCCTTCCTGAGCATGGCTGTGATGTGTTTCACTAGCTCAGAAAAATTTGAGACGAATCTCCTCAGAAAATTAATCTTCCCCCAAAAGGCCTGAACTTCCTTCCTAGATCTGGGAAGTGACAGGGTCCGAATTGACTCTACCCTGTTAGGATCAATCCTTACTCCCTCTGCTGATACTATATGACTTAACAGTTTCCACTCCTTCATAGCAAACAAATATTTCTTGGGGTTTAAGGACAGGCCAAACCTCCGACACTTCAAGAAAACTTCCCTTAGGTGACAACGATGCTCTTTGTCTGACCTGGGGAAGACTGTGATGTCATCCAGATAGATCACCACAAACTAATGTTTCTCCCCAATGAAGGCTATATCCATGGATCACTGAAATGTTGCTCCCGCATTCATCAACCCAAAAGGCATCTTGGCATACATGAATGTGCCCCAAGGAGTGGTGAAGGCCATTTTTTCTTTGTCCTCGGGCATGACCGATATATGGTTATAACCAGAAAAACCATCAATCATGGATATCCTAGATGCACTAGTTACCTTTTGCAATATGTGTTCCATGTTGGGTAGGGGATAATTATCTTTCATTGAGCTCCTGTTCAGGTTCCTGAAATCAACACAGAGTCAGATTTCTCCACTTTTCTTCCTTACTGGGACCAAATTGGCCACCCATTTAGAATATCTCAAGGGGACAATGATTTGGGTATCTAGCAATTTCTTGACTTCTTTCTCCATGACAGGTAACAACATGGGATTTATCTATCTCAGCTTCTGCCTGAATGGATTAGCCTCTTCTTTCAGCGGGATTTTGTGCTCAATGACAGATGTGTCATAAGTCTTGAGGTCTTCATAGGTCCACGCAAACACATCAACGAATTCCTTTAATAACTAAGTATATTCCACCCTCTGTTCGTTGGTCAGGATGCTTGATAATTTGACAAACTTGGTCTCCTCCTGTGTGCCAATGTTAAACTCAGCTGTGTCGACATCTTCATTTGAAACCTTACCCTTTACTACCACATCATTCCCATGGAACAATCTTTCTAAAGGGACTAGTCCCCTCAGAATGTGATTGCTAGGCAACTGAATAATCTGGTGATTAGAAATTTCATTTAAAAACACCTCAGGGTGAGGGTCACCTTCCAGGTCGGGATCCTGATCAATGTGCAATGCAGAAAATTCATCAACAGATTGGAGAAATTTTTCAATTTCCAGATCATCTTCGAATACCTTCCAATGCTTGACATTGTCCAGTACAGAGGTCCTATATTTTATTTCAACATCATATTTGACCATAGGCGGCAGAGGAACTTTGAGAAAACTAGCTGAGATAGGTAAACAATCGGCTGAAGTGTTTTCCCCCCTCGGAATGAAAGAAATGTTAAAAGCCAAGAAGAAATTATCGATCAGGTCCCATACCTCATTTCTATAATTTCTGAGCCGAGGATGATTAGCACGATAAGCATTTCTGACTTGCTAGATGATCAACTCAACATCTCCAAATACTGCTATCTCTTTAATTCCCATTTCTTTTGCAACTCTCATACCCAGAACAAGAGATTCATATTCCGCCACATTGTTGGTAGTTTCAAATTCTAGCTTGTATGACAGGGATATGGTCTCTTGACAAGGTGACATGAAAACCACTCCAGCGTCGGCGCCTTCGCTAGAAGAAGCTCCATCGAAGAACATCTTCCAAACAGAGATGGTTGGAGGGGGAATCTGATAATTAATATTGGGCTATTTTCTGACTCGGACAGGGTCTTCAAGAGCATCAGTGAGCTGCAATAAACTAGACCCCAAATCAGTGTCAAGTGCGAAGATATGATGATTGGTGGGGTTTGCTTCATCACTAACGATGTAGGCTAGCTGAGCTTCCCTATATAACCTCCTTTGTTCCCCTCCGAAGATTGGAATACTGGCATACGTGAGATCCATCTGTAATGTTCCTCCAAGATTTTTAATCCAAGATCTTGACAATAGCATGCCGAATTTGGGGGGGACATCAGCTACCACAATATCCATGACCACACTCTTCATGGGCAGCTGAAACAAAGAGACCACTAGGTCTTTGATGACTCCCAGACACTGCACCCTCCTTGAATCGAAAGAGTACAAATCATGATAAGTTTTTGTCACCTCCAGTCCCAATTCTTCCATTACTATTTTGGGCATAAGGTTATGGGAAGCCCCTGAATCCATGAGGCAGTTATGCAGCACTTTATCATGTATGTTTAGGGAGGTGTAGAAGGGAGGGGATGAATCATCTCTGTCTTCTACCATGGGACCTAGGATGAATGCTGGCTTCTCATCTTGAAGGTTTACTGAGTCAGAGGGAGGCTCTGGGGACTCAGATTGTAGCATCTTGGAGAGGGATCTTTTGAAGTCTTCATTTTTAACTAGCTCAGAGAGGGGGACGAGAATTTTGATCTTTTGAATTTCATGCTCAAAATTATAGGAGGAAATAGGATTAGGAGCTTCCCTTACCTCAGAGATAGGTTCTTTGACTGCCGACGAAGCATTCTGAGTTTTCTTATCTTTAGTAGTGGTTGCTGCAGATTTAGTAGGCCTTTCTGCTATGAGGGGCTGGTCTTGGCTATCAAAATCTCCTGCTTTCTTTCTTGACCTAAGATTGTATCTATTAGAGGTGTGACCAACCTTTTCTCCTTTACCTAACTCATGAATTTGAATGTTCATCAAGGATTCTTCATATGCAGACTGAGTCAAATGGGGAAAAGGAGGAGCTTCTTCAACGCAGTGAATTTCAGGGTCAAACTCGTCTATCTCCTCTCCTTCCTCATGAGAACCTAGGTTATTTTGGAGGGGGGGTTAAATCCTTTGATATTATTTGTCTTTTCCCCTTTGTTCCCTTGGGAAAGCCTAAGGCACATTGTTATTAGGTCTTCTGAAACCTCGACTATCAACATTCTGGGATTTCTGTACATGGGCTTCCCTTCTAACTCCCACCTTTCCATCCTGGCAGAAAGTGATTTTAGCATTTTAGTTGTCTCGTCTATTTGAAGGGGTAGGGGAGAGGAACTGGATGAGGAGGATTTAGGCCTCTTCCTGGACATGCTTCTATCAACAGTGTTCCTGAGTCGGTCAACAACCAATATGTTGGATTCTACCTCCACGGCTGCATCCTGCATGTGGGCCAGAGTAGTGGCTCGTCTTTCCCTCAAAAAGAGGTAGAAATCGGGATCAAAGGTGCTAGCATAAGTGATCTTTGCAGAGGCTTCAGAGGGTTTTATCTCAGCAAGGATTTTATTGTACATTTTATTGAATCTCTTGGAGAAGTCAGAGACATACTCTCCTTCTTTTCTCTTTAAAGACCCAAACTCTGTCATGTAATACATGAAGTCTTTTTTATCTCCCCACTGTCTCAAAAAGGCATTATCCAAAGCTTCGATCCCATAAATATATCTAGGAGGCAGGGCCTTAAACCATTTCCTAGCCTCGCCTTGAATACTATGGACAAAAATCCTCATCCATACGTTTGCATGCATGATAACATTATCATCTGTAAAACTGTAAAAGGCTTCTAGGTGTTCTTCTGCAGTTATGTCCCTCTCGCCTGTAAACTTGGGCAGCTGCTTGAGGTAACCATCTGCTGGGTGGGCATTGAGAGGCTGGGGTAACACAAGGGGAGCATACCTAGCAGCTATAATAGCCTCTATTTTGGTCATAGGGGGATTTGCTCCTGCCATAGGGATATTACGTGGAGGAGAACTCGAAGGAGAAGGAGCCTGAAAAGGGGATACTGGGGATGAGATCCTAAGTGGAATGGGGAACAATAGGGGATTTAGGGAGAAGGATGACGGACTTAAGTCAACAAATTCTTCTCTTTGTGCAGAAGCGACAACAGTAACAAGAGGAGGAGTGGTAAATATAGGAGTGGGGAAATCTTCTGTGGTCCTGGGTCTATGCCAAGGTACAACTTCAGGGGAGAGGGGAGTGACAAGGGTTTCTCCCTCCAATCCCAGACCAGGGGGGGGAAAATCAACTGGAACACTCCCGAAATTCAGGAAATGGGAAACTTCATAAAAAGGTCTGCTAAGAAACCGAGGATGAGAAAATGGAGTTCCTACAGAAGGAGATGGCAGATTACCTGGTTCAGCGGCGAAAGCTTCTCCTTCATAGGCCTTTCCTTTTCTGAGAACCACCTCTAGATCAGTTTCAGGTGTAGCTAGAGGTAGCTATAGATGGGACCACGTGTGTCTTCCTCTAGAAGCCACAACTAACCCAACAGGTTCACCGCAGTGGAGTCATCACAATGGAGTCTCCAGGTGCACAGTAGAAATCTTCAAGGGCTCTGATGCCTGATGCACCTTTAGAATTAGAATCTCAATGTCGTTCAATCCCAGGGAAGATTTTCAACTTCATCCCTGACAACGGTGCCAGAAATGTTAGCATCATAAGTCACTCCTGGATTGCAGCAGGAGTAGAGCCTGACGCCCATTAGTTTATGTCACGATTTTTTTATAAAAAGGGGTGATCGAATGGAAGTTAACTCAAAACAATGTTGTTCTAACTCCGAAACTAGGCCAGGCATGCATGGGCAAGTGAGGTCTTAGACAAACTTCAGAGAGTGAGTTGTAGTAAGGGTGAGTAGGGGGAAGACTTGTATAAGAGAACTGCAAAGTTCTGTCGTAAACATTAGGTTTCTAACAGACTGTAGGAGAAAACATCTAAACGCAAGATCTTCTTACATTCAAATGCAAAAAACTGGAGAATACAACAATGCAACAATAAATCCTTTATCATAACATAATTGAAATAATTCATGTGAATCAGTCAATCATGAACTCCCTCAGTATGAGATGAAAACTAGATGGGGTAGGAAAACTGTCTGTCATTAAACAAGAAATCTTACATACAGATGCATAACTAGAGAACTAGAGTGTCTGTTAAAACTTTACAATCGAGAGCTTCGCTCTACCATTGATGCCTACAAAAATGGAGAAAATGCCTACATATACTCAAAACAACAACAACAAAAACGAGACACTGCACTAAAAGCATTGCATCTGCATGGCTTCTGGCAGCCTGCCCATGCAGACTCAGGACGATCGTGCGCCTATGACAGAAGCCATCAGATTTTAGACTGTCCTTCTACAGGTGAGTTGACATGAATTAGTCCTTCAATGGACCTTCCTTTTATGGTGAAGCTGATGTTCAACCACCAACAACTGCCACAATAACTTCTTTTTGGGATTAGGGATGGCCTCGGTCAATTCTGTCTTCTGTGGCGGTCTCCTAATGGTGCCACCTAGACTAGTCGAACGGTCTCTCGTTGGATGCTGCTTCACTGGACTGCTGTGAGGGACCTGTACGGTGTATGTGGATGAGGGTATGATGGAGGTGATTGCGAATGAACGGAAGTGGTGACATCAGATGAGGAATACCACGGGGTATGGACAGGACATAGGTGGAAACAACATGGAGCACCGGGGGACAAGTGGATTGTGGAAGGTGTTGAGGTGGAGGTGACTGGGGGGGGGAGACACATGGTAGAAGGTGAGAGGATGATGAGGTAGGAAGGGGCCATGCATAAGGACAAGGCTGAATATGCAAGCTTAACACCTGGGAGAGCAGAGGGCACGTTTCCGAGCAACTTGGAAGGGAAAAGGTCAGGTGTCAGAAGGCAAGAAGGGGGCGAAGAGGAAAG
>CBVK0101253900.1:0-23578 GCA_900067695.1 Picea abies
ACATCAACAGGCTCCTGGCCTTCAACACTTAGGCTCCCTGGCCTAACAAACACATAAGCCTACCAGCTTATACAAAAATTGGCTCACCAGCCTATAGAACATGTTTACAATTCATTTCCTATATCATGATTTGCAACGGGGCTCGGCCTTGGGGACACTACAATCCCCCTCCCCTTATTTTTGCACTATCCTCAGTGCAACTTACACTGTCTTTGTAAGTCTTTCAAAATTTTCAAAAAGATGCGGGTACTCTGCCTGCATTACTTCTTCATGCTCCCATGTCACGTCCTCAGGACCGTACCAGGTCCACTGGACCTTTACAAGCTCCATAGCTTGATTCCGGAGCTGTTTGCTTTTCTTGTCCAATATGCGCACAGGATGCACTTGCAAGACACCTTCTAGTTCCACCTGGATCACAATCCAATCGATAACATGATTAGCATCAGGTACATATTTCTTATGTAGTGAAACATGAAACACATTATGTACATTCATAGATGCAGGTAATGCAAGCATGTATGCAACTGGCCCAATCCTTTTCAAGATCTCAAATGGCCCACAAAATCTTGCTGCCAACTTGGCACAACTTCCCAGCTTCAGGGAACTCCTGTTAGTTTTCACTTTCAGGAAAACACGGTCACCCACTTTGAATTCTCTATGGGTTTTGTTACTATCAGCGTAAATTTTCTGCCTGTCCTGGGAAACTTTCAAATTCTGTTTGATTTTTATCATCTGATCTTCCATCTCTTTGAGTAGTTCAGGTCCAACTACTACTCTGTCAGCTAGATTATCCCAGCTCACTGGAGTGTTGCACTTTCTTTCGTAAAGTGCTTCAAATGGGCTCATCTTCAGAGATGTATGATACCCATTATTGTAGGCAAATTCTACCAGATGTAGGTAGCCTTCCCACCTTGATGTTTTATCCATCACATACATTCTCAACATGTCTTCTATTACTCTATTTACTCTCTCTGTCTATCCATCAGAATTAGGATGATACGCTGTACTAAAGTTCAGATTCGTTCTGAATCCTTTGAACAGTCATTTCCAGAAATTCGAAGTGAATTTCGGGTCCCTATCAGACACAATTGTCTTAGGAATTCCATGCAAGCGTGCAACTTCTTTTAAAAAGATATCAGCAACAACTTCTGCTCTGTGGGTGGTTTTCAGTGGAATAAAGTGGGTAGCTTTAGTAAGCTTGTCCACCACCACCATGATTGAATCATGTTGCTTGCTTGTTCTGGGCAATCCTGTGATAAAATCCATTGTTACCACGTCCCATTTACACTCAGGAATAGGTAAAGGCTGTAGCAACCCTGCTGGGTGCCTATGCTCTGCCTTAACCTTCTGGCACTCCATACATCTGGTGATGTATTAAGCAATTTATTTCTTCAAACCTGGCCAAAAATAATGGCCTTTGATTGCTGCCACAGTGTTCTGATATCCAGGATGTCCAGCATAAGTCATGTTATGCATCTCTTTTAGAATTGCCAGCTTCAATTCTCAGACATTAGGTACATATACTCTGTTATTATGCAGAAGTAAACCATCAGTTCCCAAGGTGTAACTTTCCTTGGTCTGTGGTCTTTCACACTGTTGTAGCTTTGCTACAAGACTTTTGTACTGCAAATCAACATTTGCAGCTTCCAAAATTCTGTCTTTCACCTCAGTTTTGTACATGCTAATGGCTGTAGCATGTAATTCGTGCACTTTTCTGCTGAGTGCATCAACCACCTTATTTTCTTTCCCTTTGATATGCTTGATATCAAAGTCATATTCACACAGAAATTCCAACCATCTAATTTGCCTGGCATTTAAGGTTGGCTGATCAAATAAATATTTCAGACCATTGTGGTCTGTTCTTAATTCGAATTTCTTGCCCATGATGTAATGTCTCCATTTCCTCAGAGTGTGGATGATTGCTGCCAGCTCCAAATCATGAGTGGCATAATTCTTCTCATGTTCCTTCAACTTCCGGGATTCATAGCAAACTACAAATCCTTCTTGGTTGAGAACTCCTCCTAGCCCCTCCTTACATGCATCTGTGCACACTACGTAATCCTTGTTTGGATCTGCAATCCTTAGGATTGGAGCACTAGTGAGCAGTTGCTTCAGTCACTGGAAGCTGCTCTCACATTCTTCAGTCCACTGGAACTTCTTCCCCTTTCTTTGCAAGGAAGTGATTGCATGCGCTATCCTTGAGAATCCGGCTATGAACCTCCTATAATAGCCTGCTAGACCCATAAAAGATCTTACTTCCACCACACTTCTTGGTGCTGGCCATTCTCGAATGGCCTGTACCTTTTTAGGATCCATAGCGATCCCCTCCTCTGATATAATGTGTCCCAAGTAATGGATCTGCTTTTAGTAAAATGAGCACTTGCTCAGTTTTGCGTACAGCTGGTGTTCTCTCAACACTTGCAGCACCATTCTAAGGTGGTGTTCATGTTCTTCCTCTGTATTGGAATACACAAAGATATCATCCAAGAAGACTATGAAAAACTTGTCCAAATAATTTTTGAGCACTCCATTCATTAAGCACATAAAGACAGTAGGCGCGTTGGACAATCCAAACGACACCACTGTAAACTCATAATGACCGTACCTTGTTCTAAAGGCGGTCTTACTGATCTCCTCATCCCTTATTCTCACTTGGTGATATCCAGATCAGAGATCTATTTTCGAAAATATTTTTGCATCCTTCAACTGATCGAAAAGATCATCAATCCTCGACAGAGCATACTTGTTATTGACAGTGACCTTATTCAACTGCCGAAAGTCAATGCACAGCCTCAACGCCCCATCTTTCTTCTTCACGAATAGGACTGGGGTTCCCCACGGTGACACACTGGGGCAAATGTAACCTTTTTTTAGTAGCTCTTCGAGCTGCAATTGCAACTCTTTCAGCTCTAGCGTACTCATTCTATAAGGAGCTTTCGAAACTGGAGCTGTTCCAGGCATCAAATTTATAGAAAAATCAATGTCCCTCCTCGGAGGTAGTCTAGGCACCTTATGAAATACGTCTTTAAACTCCTTGAGTACCATGTGGTTTTCCCAATTCGAGACCACATCTTGGAATACTCCTTCCACCTAGGCTGCAAATAATTGACATCCTTTCTGGTAACATTTCTTCAGCTGCATGACTGATATTTCTCTAAAAACCACGGCTCTGGGAATTCCTTGGATTGTTACCTGATTTCCCTGCTCGTCCAGACATGTGAATCTCTTGTTACGGAAATCTAGAAGGGCATGGTGCTGGTCCAACCAGTCCATCCCAATTAAGCAATCATATGAGCCTAAAGGCAGAATGTTCAATTCAGCCTTAGTGCTCATTCCTTTCATGTCCACCAAACATGACTTAACCAATTTAGTGACCTTCCTCTTGGTCCCTGTGGCTAACTACACTAACCAAGACTTCTCATGTTTTCTCTTCTTTAGATACAAACATTCCACCACTCTAGGATCTACATAACTATGGCTAGCCCCTGAATCAATCAAAATAACAAGTGGTCGGTTATTGATCATACCTTCCACTTCAATCATGTGTGATTGAAATTCCACTTGCTTATTGTCTAGGGCTGCGTAGATCCTCGGCATACTGCTGCCCATATCCTCCACTGTTTCAGCTTGCTGAACAGTATGTACAGTTCTCGCCTTACCATTTTTATTGGGACAATCTCTGTACTTGTGGTTTCCTTGACAGCCCAAACACTGAATGGACGCCAGTCTCTATCTTTGTGCACCCTCTTCAGTCCTTCTCGGCTCTCTAAACGATGGTTTCTCCCGACGACTGTTTCTGAAAAAGGAAGGCTTGTCTCCCTTCGACCTCTGTTCTTTCTTAAACCTCTTCTGGTCATCCCAAACCTTCCGAAAGGTAGGCTTTTCTCTTTACTGTTCGTATAAGCATTTTTCCCTTCTTATTGTTTCTTCCATAGTCTTAGGATCATCATATTGAATCTTGTCACCAATGGAAGGTGGCAGTCCACTCAGATACCTCTGAATTTTAACAGCCTCATCTTTGATGAATGGAACATACTTCAGTAGTTCCAAAAAATTTTGTTCATACTCATCAATGGTCTTACTACCCAACTTGAGTTCGAAGAACTCCTTCATCTTTCTATCAGAGTATCTTTTAGTCAGGTATTTCTTCTTGAAATACCTCTTAATGTTATTCCACGTGACCTCTTTCTCTCTGATGGGCTGTACCTACACAAACTGATCCCACCACATGGATTCTTTTCCTTTCATTTGATACATTGCAATTCTTCGTTCTGCATGGGCAGAATAATTCTGCAATTGGAAGTATTTCTTCATGCCAAGAAACCATGTCTCGACATATTCCTCCTTTTTATGTTCTCCATCGAATGTTGGAGGCTTAATCTTATTCATCTCTCCTTTCAATTCCTCCCTTCCATATTTTCGATGTTTTCTGGTAGGGGATGGGCTTGAACTATTGTGTGTCTTACTGTCAGAATGTCTTTGGGAGCGACTAAGATGTCGGCTACCACTCCTCAACCTACTTCTTCTCCCATGGGTTCTGCGACTCTCCATCGTACTTGAGTCTCTTCTTTTCTCGAGTTTCTTCTCTATTCTTTACAGACTCTTCAAAATTTTTAAGTTTAATGCACCCTGTCGGTCCTTGACTTTCATGAGCTTTCGGCTATCATCTTGATGAGATTTGGCCTCTCTTTCCAATCCTTCAAGGATATTCATTATGTGTTCTTCCTTATCCTTCTTTTTTCCATGTCCATTGGAGTTCGATCCTTCGACTCCCAGGTTAACATCCTTTCCTTCCTATTCATCTTCTATTTCAGGGTTAATCTGCACTTTTCCCCACTCCATACTCGGCGTTGGTTAACTGGAATCCTGACATTCGTTGAACTCTGCACATGCACTGTGCAATTCAATTCGAAGTTTGTCAGTCCATTAAACCTTCATGAGCAATCCACAATATTTATAATCCAGTTCGAACAAAATAAAAGACATTTCGTTTCAGATAAGTTTCTTGAACTGGAAGTATTATGTATCTCTTCCATTTCTTTGCATTTTGTGGCAATTTCCCAACAGTTCTGGCACTCATCAGTCTTCTGCAATATAATGCGTAGATGACTTCGAATTTGTCAAGCCTTCATTTTCTTGACAATTCCTCATCTTTCGTGACAATCGAGTTTAAGAAAGTGTTTCGATTTCACAAATTTTCTGAGCTCTGTTTAGCTCTATATTTTTCGGGTGTTCGAAACTTCAGTTTTTGGTATTTTGGAGTTTCGGTACTGGAGAACTCCCATTTAACTCTCTAGGCTAGACTCGTGGTTCACACGACCTCCCCTTATATGACCACAGGCATACCTCCTATCGGAGTTTTGGACTTCCCAATGTCCAAATGCACATGTCCTTCGGATTCACGATTCTCCGAATCCCAACGCATCCTTCACACGTTAGCCCTCCTGGCTTATCTCCTAGTCCACGTGACCTCTACCCCATGACCGTAGTCAACCTCTAGTCGGGGTTTCGGGGTTCGGAGTTTCACAATGCATGGAATTCTTTTCCCCGCGATTCCCGATTCTCCGAATCCCGACTGGCTAACAACTAGCTCCCACTTATCAGGGTTCGCGGTTCGCGACTCCAAAATGCATAAACACTTTGTCACCAGGATCCCCGATATGCCGTTTCTTCGATAAACTCACGTGATTGACTATTCAACGGTCCCTCACTCCATCGATGTTTCGGAGTTCGCAATATCGCGAATTCTAAATGCATAAATTTTCGGGACTTCTCACCGTGAAAACCTGAAACGGTGTGCCACCTGTCCACTTCTCGGATCGTGTGGCCCCCACACGGTTCTTTTGTCCGTCGGGATATCGTGTTTCACGATTTCGCGATTCTTGTTGTAGTGATGTCGGGATTTCTAACACCTAATCCCCGATATGAAATTCCCCGTGTAAATCCAATGGTCAGATCTTTCTCACATCGAATGGTCTTTACAGACCCTGAGTTTTCCCGAAGGAATCTCGTCCGTTCATTGAGACTTAGTCGCATGCTAATGTCTCGATAGTATGGTCGGGATTTATCATGACAAAAGTATGAGTTCTTGTCATCGAAACTTCTAAATCCCCGATCCTTGAAACGGGTAGTCTCACAACACGTGGCCATCTCAAATCGGATGGTCCTCGACTGTTCCGGGGTTTCCATCATGGAAAGTCCCGATCCCTTGTTACCAGGACTCCCAATATCGCGATTCCCGATTTCCCAAAATGGAAAATCTTACGACACATGTCCTCCGTCTTTCAGATGGTCTAGATCTATTTCGGGCTTTCGCCTTTAATCACTGAGGTTTTAACCTTCAAACACCTCCCGACAGATCCAATGGATGTCGGGTTCAGGGTTGATTTTAAGGATGGAAATTTGTTTTAAAATGTAGAAACCTTGGAGAATCTTGCTAATCCTTCATATGCCAACTATAAATGTTTGGTGATATTTTTGTAAAAATATTCAAATTTCTAAGGATTTTATACAGTTTTTATAAAATTTCGGCGATTTTTAAGGTAAAATAATTTTATCCTATAGAATTTGGGCGAATCATTTTTAAAATAGCGAATCTCATTTTTGGAAAAACCATGGAAAATTAGCCCATGAGCGAAATTTAGCCCCTAAAATCATCCATGGTCGGGTTTTCCGGTCGAGATTTGACGGCTCAGACAGTTTCTAACTAATTTGGGATTTTGCGTATCGCGATTTCCACACTCCTGTGCCATTTCCAAAGGAATTTTAATCCTTACGCACATTTTTCCAGATCCGACGGTCACGAGGGCTCACCTTCCCTCCCGAATAGATCCTAAGGTTCTAGCACCATTGGTGTAGAGGCCTGTCTCCCCATGACCATAGACCACACCAGCTGCAGTTTCACCCGCCGCTATACTTCCTGAGCTTGTAAGCGTGGTCAAGCAACTACTTGACACTCCAGAACAAACCAAGGTCCGAAATTGGCCATTCCAGGCCCAATTTCCTTCACATTATCGGTCCAACGACCACTCCACTGGCCCATCTAGGCTCAACATCGAAACCTTATCTCTGATACCAATCTATAGTGTACCTTTTTTCTTACCCAGAGCTTATAATGCACTATGTAACAATTTGTACACGCACTTCTACATAATTCGTACATGCATTATAGAATCACATGCATTCAAGTAATGAAATACCTTTAACTCAGAGTAAAAACATACAATTTTACTGCTACGATTAACAATCCATAGCATTTAATAGTAATTCATATACACAACGGAAATCATGATAATTTATGTAGCACGGTCATGCAAAATGTGATAAGAACATGGTTAGATACTTATCTTGTAACAGTGGTGCAATCCACCAACCAAGTGCAGGCCTTCCACGAACCTCCTACCCTTAGACCACACTGCTCATCATCTCAATAGTGGATCACCCCCGAGCTAGGACTGAACTCCACCCCAAGGCAAGGAATCCTAGGCTAGGCTGAGGTTACAGGGAAAACAACATAGAAATATCTGGAAGGATTCTTCCCAAAGATGCCATCTTACACCCACTACTACCAGACTCTCATTCCCCACATGCCTGTTCCGCCCAGGAGTATACACCTTCACACGCACAGTCCATTGGTGCTAACCTCTCTCTCTGGGTCTCGGCAACAGGCCGGATCAGGAAGGCTGGGCACTCTCTGGAAGAATCACTTCCCAACAAACTCTTTCACCGGAACAAAGTTGCTCATAGGCCTGACAACCTGCCTCTTCCAACCATAGTCGCCTCCCTCACTAGAAGAGAGGTCATACACAAACTCACCATGAGCTTACTCTGGCTAGTATTCCACGCGCAGTCCAGCACTGCGTGGCCGCAACAACCAATTGGGAAAAATAGACGTGCGCTTCCCAAATAGGTCCAGTAATCATGGGATAGTCTCACGATCTTGGTTTCAGGATTTTACCAGGGTATTCTTGCAGAGTTCTGATGGGTTCATGCTCGGTCGGTCGGGTATAATGAAGAATATCCCCCTCACACAGTTCATCTTGGCTATTATATTTGCATGCACCAGGGTTGACACTTGTCACCCTGGGAAATGCATGCGTTCCCATAGCATGCATCCCTTTTGCACATTTTCCCTTGCTAGGAACTTAGGATAAAAATAAAATACACATGTATTTTGGGAAATAATATTAAAATTATTATACCCAGGCTTAATCCCCCTAGGCTTGGCCCCTAGGCTCAACACTTAGCCCCTTTTTCCAAACCTTTCGACCCCTAATCCCTTGCCCACTCTATGGACGCTCAGTCCCCCTTCACTCATTCATCGTAGTCAATCTGCACCCGGCGGTGTTTATATTTTATTAATCGATCTACCTACATACAAGTACATCAGTAGGCTCCTGGCCTTCAACACTTAGGCTCCTTGGCCTAGAAAACACATAAGCCTACCAGCTTATACAAAACTTGGCTCACCAGCCTATAGAACATGTTTACAATTCATTTCCTATATCATGATTTGCAACGAGGCTCAGCCTTGGGGACACTACAAATTATAGTAAATATTAGAAAATCTCTTGTTGAATGTAAATATAGTTTCATTGCTCTACTTTTTTAAGGTATAAAACTCTATAAGCTGTATATCCAAAAAAAAAAATTCTGCCCCAAAAATTTAAAAAGACATCCTTCAATTCCTCCCATGAGCTAATTGTCTTTGGTTGCAAATGTTTAAACTAATCTTTGGTGTCTCCTTTCAAGGATTGAGAGAAGTCCCTCATACAAACATCATCATGGTCGATCTCAAATGAATCTATAAAATGCTCAAACCCTTGGATTTGTTTTTCAGCTGAGATGGCATCGAGTTCCCCAACAAACATAGGTAGGTATTCATAGTGATTTGGAGGAAAATCATGAAGGATGTGGGGTAAATTTAAGAGTATGTATCTATGATGGGTCTCGGAGGGTGTTGGATCAAGTACAGGAGATGAAATATCAACCCTGGTTTCATGAGGCTCATCAACTTGGTTATGGTCATCACATGGCCCAGATGGAATTTTTTAATCAAAATTAGTGATACAATAAGGATATGCATGTACAACTTTAAGATAAGGATATACAATTTCAAGATTCTCATGATCATCATTAGAATGCAGCAGGTAAAGAAAAATTTGTTTGGCATGTTTAAGGAAGGAGCAGAGACAACTGATAACAAACAATAAAATGACTTGGAAAAAATTCAATTTTAAGTACTTGTTTTCTTCCATAATGGCTTTTCATACCTCTGTCAAGGGATATCATTTTCCAGTGGAGTCTCTGAATTACATTTGAAGCTTGAGTGGAGTTGCCAATAATGTTTTGGAAGTTGGATTCTGTATTGAGAGTGGAGTTGCCATTGAAAATTTAAATTTTTAGATTCTTCTACCAGTGGAATCACCTTCAAAATTATTTTCTGATGTGTGGAGTTGCCATAGTAGGAATACAACCAATATGTGCCCTAGTTTCTGCTGCTCTCAAACCTTAGAACTCAACCATGTCGTTCTTTCCTAGGGGAAAGTTTTTAATTTCATCCCTGACAACGACACCAGAACGTTAGCACTCTATAATTTTTTTCCGACTGATAGAAAAACGACAAAGGTAATTGTTTCAACCAGCTTAAGAGCTGGGCACTAGCCTGTTCAAATTAGAGAGGGCTCTTTCATGTCACTTGATATTTATTAGGAAATCATTGGCTAGATTTGGTTTGTTTTGGGGGGTATGATGAAGTTGTTGAAGAAGTGGGGGGTAACATTTGGGCTATGGAGTCAGAAATAAATAATGCAGTGGTAGGTCATTAGAACTTATCTATAGGAGAAAGGCTAAGTGAGGTAATGAGTCTGAGTTTTCAAATTGAAATTTGCATGGAAAAAGAAGAAAAAAGAAAACACATAACTACTTCAGATCATATTAAAATGAATTCTATAATAGTTGAGAAGAGAATCACATGAATTTAAATTGCTAAGTCTAGAGCATCATCTGACAAATTCCAGACTTTTAACTCTCCAATTTAAAAGAGGAACTTGCAAATGGAATTTTAAAGACACAGGAAACACACACTATGAAAGAAGATAGAACTCATATCACAACCAATTAGAATATTTTCATAAACAATTCAAATATTGCTTCTGCATCATATATTCAATTTAGTTCCATGGTCTTACAAAGTCTACATGCAATGAGGGCAGGCCCCCTCCTCCATTTATTTTTATCCTAGGGATAATATATATAGAAAATTTCAATGCAAGAATCAAAATGACTCAACTTCCCCACAACCTAAAGATAGATATCAGTTACACAAAAGAGTCACATATCATAGTTATTCTCCTACTTTACAGGGAGCATTATAAACAGGTCTGACATATATGAGGCTTTTTTATTGAATTCCATATGTACAAAATTTTCTGAAACATACACATTTCAACCTGAGAACTTATTCCAGCTTGGATATTTCTTCTTTCAGGGTGTTCAACTAGATTGGTTTATTTTCCCCAACGCTTTCGACCACCTCATCTCTGACTCCTATCTCTTTCCGCTTGCTTTGCTTCCCCCTTTCTGCTTGTTTGTAGTGCTTCTCCACGTGTCCGTTGATGATTAAATTCTTCATGATAGGATTTAGTCTGACCTTTGATTCTGGTTCTGTTACAGGGTCAGTATGGAATTTGGTTGCTAGTATCCGAGCGATCGACTTCTCTTTCTTACTCATTGATGGATTTTTCATGTTAGTCGAAAATCCTGTTTCACTAGATGTTGTTTGATCGACCTGGTTCATGTCTCCCAGTTTTGCAGAAAACACGATTTTCGTCTTCTTGGTCTTATTAATTACTTCATTCTGAATGAAATGTTGATTTCTCAAACGAGACAAATTTATCCATAATTTTGAGGATGGTTGTCATTGAGTGTTTAATAACAGACTGTGACGACAGTACTTGTTTGAATTCCAGCCTATCACACTCGGTTGTTAGCTTCAAAATGATTATCCTCTAGATTTTCCTTCTGGCGGCGCTTACCTGATGTTGTACAATGTGAAGTACTTGAGCAAAAGTACTGATGTGACCGAATAAGTCGTTAACTCTCCCCTTTTCGTACGCAATCTATGGGAATGACACATGTCAAATGATTTTTTGACACGTCACATCGGGGGTTGGAGAAAGTGGTTTTAGGTGGACCGCTTTTTGCCCCAATGTGCTTCTATGGGCGCTACACATCCATGAATAGAACCACAATAGTTTTCCCCGGCCTTCCTTCACATAATTAAACTTTGTGCTATTTCACCGCCTGATATGGGTCTCGGCCATTGATCTGGGCTGCCTCAAAATCTACAGTCTTCTTGGTCTTTCCTTTCGTGCCTCGTCTCTACATTTCTTTAGTCCTTCGCTAAATCCAAAACTTGTGTTTCATGTATAGTTGTTATGGTGATAACATAGGCTCATATTGGGGATGCTATCCTCCCTGTGAGGTAGCAAAGAACTGTAGACCAGGTTCCTTCTTCATTGAGATTCTTTCAAAACATGTGTGTGTACTCTGTTATGTCTTGGAGACTAAGCGTTAATTTTAAAACCGAACTTTTCACACTACTTTCAACTGGATGTTGAACAAAAATACCGCATACTACTGGAAATTAAAAGAAGGAATTCTTGACCAAGAAGCTTATTCAAACACTCCTACCTACCCTAACTGCTGAAGAGAACTGCAAAATCAAGTGAAATCATAATTCCAATGCAACCATGACATCATTTTATCCACTATTTTCTCTCTTTGCACTTGCTTGTATCGAAGTTTTTTTGATAATTTACTTTACTTTACTTTACTTGATGATACTAACGTAGTTTCTAAAAGTTTTTTTTTTTTTTTTTAATTTTAAGAATTTCGTAGTTTCTAAAAGTTTTTTTTTTTTTTTTAATTTTAAGAATTTAGATCGATCTCACAGAAGGAAAGATCCCATTTAAATCTTATCTTTTACCCTTCGAAGCTTACATGGACTTCACCTGAGCTGTCCACTAATGATGCAGGAGCATCGCTCTACCTCAACAATTGTGCCAGGACGCCAACACACAGACGTGCAAGGGAGAAAGGGAGAGGCGTTGACCCTCCCATTTTTAAAATTTGAAATATGATCCTATACAGATTTTTGTGTTGTAAGGATGATAAATGCCAGTGCATGCCTTCATACAGGTAGTGGCTAGGGTTTCCTTAAATGGTTTCCTTTAGCAGATCCAGATCATAGTCAGGTCTGGGCATTCATTTATGGAATGTAGCCATAGAGGTAGGGTGGCATAACTGAGACAGTGATGGCACTATGGTGGTGAAGAGGATAAGCTCGTAGAGCCCTCATTTTGTAATTAGGAGATAGGAAATAGGAGATAGGAGAGAGATCTCAGGAAGGGAGAGAGAGGCCCTAGGAGGTATGAGAAGTTCTGAGAAAGAGAGCTTGAGGGAATTGGAGCTTTGTTACAATCAATTTTTTATGTAAACATCTATATAGACACACAAAGATAATAGAAATGCAATTTTTCCTACATATAGTGTGTTTATGTATTTCATGAATGAATGTTGTATATGTATGATAAGTTTCATTTACAGTAGGAAGATAGATTTCTCTATCTTTGTTTGATTTTATTGTATAGTTTTGGGTTCTTTAGGCAGTGCAAGGAATGCACAACAGAGTGTCGAAGACTCTGTGAGCCAACACAAGGAGTGCGTAATTGAAATCTTACGAGTCAGAGAAGAATGTTCCAGGAGGGCACACTAGAAGAATTTGTAGACTCAAGAGGAGCCTCAAAGTTACTGAATACTCTTGAGGGAAGACTGTGCAGAGTAAGGCATAGAGAGACTGGACTACTAAAGGTTATGTAAAGCTCTGCTAGGTGGGCATTGAGTGAGTGCAATGAGTGAACCAAGGAACTCTGGTTGAGTTTCAGAGAGGAGAGAAGTGTCCAGGAGAAGACAGTCACATAGTTGTTGAATACTTTATCAGCTCAACAATGAGTGCTTAAGTGTAAGTTGCCAAGAGGGCACTTATATCCCTTCGAGGAGTGAAAGGGACAGAGACCTTTGAGTTCCAAGTAGTTGCAGTTCAACGAGGAAAGCCGAGTTGTCGAAAACTATTGAATAAGACCTATGGAAGGGGTGCACTAGGCCAACACTCAGACAAAGTGTTGAAAAGACAACCAACTAAAAACCAGTCAAAGCACACAGAGTGCGTGTAGAGTGGACTTGTTTCAAGCTCCAAAGCTTAGGAGGTTGAGCACATAAGTGTGTCGGAGGAGAACTAGAAGTATTCTAAGGAAGAATAAGGGTTGATCCCCTTTGGAGATCTGAGTTAGTTTGAAAGATCAGGAGAGGTAGAACGAAGCTGCACGCAGAGCACAAGGAATGTGCCAGGTCCAAGGTCAATTTTTATTGATGAAAGATCAGGAGGGATAACATTTTTAAGATGTAGACAAGACCCAAAGTCACAAGGCTCGCAGAGTAATCAAAGGTTGAATCCTTTGAGACTTTGAAAGTCTTCCAAGTCAGGAAGAAATCACAAGCTCGGGAGGAGGAGCACAACAACTGCCGTATTAACTGCAGAGGAAGGGATCTATACCATTCAATCTCACGTCCATACACTCAGAAGTGCACACAAGAGAATATTAGATCTGGACCGTAGGATATGAGTGCATGGACCAACAACTGTTGGACTCATAGGAATGTGCACGAGGTTTAACTCTTTGAAGTTTTACAGGATGATGGACATCGCAAAATGCCAAGTCCTGAAATCCTTATAACTGTCCATCATCCCAAAATCACCAGGACCATCCATCTTCAGAGGATAGGTGGCAACAGATCAACATTTTGTTGACTCGTGACTTGAAGGAGTCAAAGGTCGAGTCATGAGAACTCGTGAAACGTGAAATCATGATTTGATCTGAGTTGTTAGATCTAGAGGAGTGTGAACCGTCAGATTTGGGGGAGCTCCAAAATATTATCATTTTGGTAGTCGAGAATGTGAAGGAAGTCATGACTGGGAGGTCGTAAGTTGTGAAACCACGACATCATCAGAACCATCCATTGAAAGGGACTCATGGTGAGAGATCAACATTTCGCTGACTCGCAAGAGGGAAAAGTCAAAGGAGGAAATCATGAGAATTCACGAAACGTGAATTCACAATTAGATTATAACCATTGATCAAGGAGAGATCCAGACCATCGATTGTCCAGGAAGAATTTCGACATTTCGGGGATCGAAAAAATGGAGGTGGAAAGTCTTTCAACCTCGCAATACGCAAAATCTCAATGAGATCTAAGCTGTCAGATCGTGGGGGGAATCAGGACCATCGGATTGGGAGCTATGAAATATCGACATTTCGGGAGTTAGGGAGTCAGGGTTGGCTCATTTGCAATGTCCCGACATGCGAAATTGTGATGCACCTTTTGTGTAGGCGTGCGGTCACAACCCGTGGTCATGTGGAAGTGAGGCTTATGCTTGGTGCTTAGTCACACAAGCGGAGTTTCATAAAGGAACTGTGGATTTGTTCGTGGGATTCTAATAGGGAATCAAAGAGCTTCTTCAGCTTGATAGATTGAGGAATGATCCTTGACCGGGAGGTTAGTGGACCCTGCCAAAGCAGAGGTAGGGGGTCTTCATCAACTAACAGTTTACAATTTTTATCCTACTATAAATCCAACGTTGACACGCAACACAACAAGTATAGTGGTAAAGTAAGGCTTAGCTAAGGAAAAAAAGAAAATACGTAAATTCTACCTCCACCAGATATACTACCACTAAGGTTCTCGGATCAGTCCATCTTGGGAAAGGAGTTTTACATTCTAGAATTCAATAAATCTAAGAAACTTTTACTTACTAGCGTAAGACTAAATTTAGAATATACTGGGAAGAATGACATAATCGTTATGTCTTGTAAAAGAAGAGAATGACTAACTGAATATCGTTGTCTTTAATTACTGATCTCCCGATTACAAAGAAGACTTGTTGAGTAGTTCTAGAATAATTGTGACTTCCAATCTCAACATTGAATGACAATGCACTTACTTAGATCACCCCACCAAAAGTGTACAATTAAACCAACATCTAGGGTTGTAATGGGTCTGTGAGTGACTGGATCCTTATAAAATTCTAACTCGACATAATTAACCATTGAGAAAAGAAAATCTCTGGACACGAACCATGTAAACAAGGTGGAGTAATTACGCATCAACCAGAGATAAAATCAACGGTTACATAATTTAACATGCATATAAAATAATTTAATAATGGGTATAGTACAACAACATGCATTATCAATCTTGTAGGTATCATTAATTAATCTTTAATTTAAACCAACAAACATCCAAGGTGAAGCTTACCCACCACCCAAGGATGTGCGTATTAAATGTGAATATATTTTAGGGTACTTAAGAATATAAAAAGAAACTGAAAGTACTGACACAAAGAGAAAAAAAACAACCTTAATTCAATCAGAAACAAAACCCAGATAAAATTTATCAACACCTCGCTACCCAAATGATTAGAGAAGATGATTCTAATCGATTGTGTACACAGAGATTGAAGTTGGTATGTTGAGAATGACGCACTATCGAGAATTTTGTTTTTTTAAAGGAGAAGGTGCTCTCCAGTCAAACTAATATTATCAGATTTTTGAAGTCTCCCAAAACTCGCCTTTCTGAGGTTCTCAAGTCATTCAAACAATTAAGCCTAGTGATACGACCTTAAATTCAATAGAGAAAAAACATGTTTTAATCCTGCTAAGGGTATCCTTACCTTCGATTAACTATGTAGCATCAACCATGTATTGATAAGGGTTTTAATAAAATACTAAATTCTTTCATGAGGTCAGATGTAACCCGCAAATTAAAACCATTTCTTACTTTAAATTACTATTACCATGCTTAGATAGAAGGTCAAAATTATAATACAAACAACACTGTCCGGGGAGAACGAATATGACAATTTTCATTTTCATTGAAACAATTTAAGAAACATTACAATATCAACTACAACAAACACATATACAACAGATCTAACACTCCTCACATGATTAATTCCTTCGATCGATTTAGATACATGATTTTATTTTTTTATCTTGGGAATTGAAACCATTCCTTTAAACAAATACAGTTAATGAAATTTCTATGTACAACCAGAAATTGTAATGGAATACACAACAAAATTTCATGTGAAATTCTGATACAAATTACAATGTTTATTTTTCTCAGTTCAGATTAATAACAACACTCATAAATTTAACAACAAAATGACTGAAATCAAATACTACGACCAGTTTTTTTTACTCTTGAACTCGACCTTCCAATTTGAAATAGTTGCAGAATTCTCCTCTTCTTACCTGCTAATCAAGTGACCTCACTGGTACCTCCTAACTAACACTAAGGGTATTATTCTTCCCCCTTAGTCCCCTGAGACACAAAGAGGCCACACACAACAAACCAGAAACCAATAGCACCAAACTTGCTTTGCAAGGAAGAGCTTCCACTCTTTACCATGTTTGGAACTCAACTCTCAACAAGTAAACTAGTTCAAAATTTTTTTGACATCATAACAATACTTCCCAAGGTAAGTATTTTCTCTCTTCCTCTCCTTTTTTTATAGAAAAATTCCCAATGACACATGTCCTCATGAAAAAATAATTAATTTTTTTATAATTTAATTAAAGTATTATTCACCCTCTCCCCAAGTTTCACATTTTAATTCCCTTTTATTTTATTTATTTTAGGCATTAACCCTTACATTCCAAAAAGTGCCCTATTTTTTCTCTTAGTTGTCCCTTAGTTCCCCAATCCCTCTTTAATTTGTGTCCCCTAACTAGATTTTAGTTTGAGTTGGATTATGAGTCTTTTTTTAGTTGGGATTAGTGGTAGATTGATTCAATATGCTACTTTATGTGAACCACCTATTCTCTCATGTTTTTATTTTCTTCTATTTAAAAAATCCATTTATTATTTTCATGCACACATGTGCATCTACCCATTTTATTCTTATTTCTTCATTCACTTAACTTACAAGTCCAATTCCCTTATTTCCTTTTTATGTTTTAATTTAGTTAAGCATCTTAGACTTAGACTCTTGTTATATTTCTTAGTTTGTAATTTAATACTCTGTTCTAAGAAGGTCTAAATATTTTTATTATGTTTTATAGACCATCTAGATTTTTATTGACTCACAATTTAATTACATGATGTTCCATTCAAGACACACCTCTGTGCTCTAAGGGTGCCACTCACCTTTGACTAGTTTAGAATTTTTTCCAACACTTGGAGTCAACACTCCACTTGGTCAACCTTGTGAGAGGCTAAGGTTTGTCTAAGGAATAAGGATTCCTCCTTATTGCACCCCCCTTATAATTCTTCATGAGTAATTGTCTTAGTCTTCCCTCATGGCATCATGGACCTCTCAGAATGAGGTAACCATTAACCATGCGTTCATGTCACAAAGAGAGTGCTAGTAGGATATGACAAGGACGTTGCCACACCTCTCCCTCATCTTTCTAGTTTCTGTGCATGACCCCTTTACTCCTTATGTGAGTCAGATTAGCAAGCGTCGTTGAGCTTGGATCCACTGATAACAACACTTTCAATAATATATATACATAACATCCAGACTGAAATCATCATATATATACATGTATCTCAATTCTAAAAACTCAAACCAAATACAAGTCCACTCCCATACTCAATCCAGAGTCCAAGGAAGTTTGTTGATTCCATCGACATCCTCAACATGTCATGTATCCTTCACAGTCTTCGAAACTCATAATTAATACCTATCAATACATGTACATATAGAAATTAACATAGAAATCATAATCATGTCATAATATAACTCATAATCAAAGAATAATCATAATGTATCATAACCGGATCACTTGCTCGCAAGTGTCCTCAAAGAATAAGTCAATATAAAATGTTGTCTATGGAATTAGATGTTACATAAACCCTCTCTTGTTTTAAAATTTATCCCAAAGTTTGTACAATCTAAATGAAAGCAATAAATGTATCTAAATCAAATCTAAATAACCAATCTATCAAAGAAATGAGGAAACTATTGATGCATCTCATATGTGTCCTCCCATGTAGCCGAGTGTGAACTATAGTTGTTCCACTGGACTTTGACATGATCAACTATTCGATGCCATAGCTGTCAAGTGCAATGGTCGAGAATGAGAATTGGCTTCGCCATGAGAGTGACCTCATCAAACACCTGCAAAGAACTCAACTCAATAACGTGTGGCAGATCTGAAATATAATGTTGTAAACCTAATACATGAAAAACATCGTGTATACGCCCCAAAGAATCAAGAAAGGCTAGTCGGTAAGCAACCGGTCCTTTCCTTTCAACAACTTTGAAAGGTCCCACAAACCTAGGAGAGAGTTTAACACCCTTTCCAAACTTTATCGAACTCTTATGCAGTTTCACTCATAAGAAAACCTTGTTGCCAACTTCATAATTGTGGTCAATACAATGCGCATCAACATAACTCTTTTATCGATCTTGCACTTGTTTAATTCTCCGCCTTATCGATTGAATTTGTTCTTCCATTTCTTGGATCACTTCTAGCCCTACTCGAATCCTATCCTCTATTATATCCAAACTGATAGGTTTTCGACACGGTCGTCCATAAAGAAACTTGAAAGGTGCCACCTTTATCGAACTTTGATTTGTCCTTTCAGTTTGACCATCTTTCTTGGGGTGATATGATGTGCTAAAATTAAATTATGTTCTTAAAGACTCTTGGAAACTAGTCCAAAATCGTCTAGTAAACACTGATCCTGGATTAGATATGATATTTCTTGGTACACTGTGTAACCTCACAATCTCGCTAAATTTTTTTTTAGCTATGTTCGATGCATGATACGTTGTACACACTGGAATAAAGTGTGCACTATTCGTCAGAGTGTCAACGACTACACAAATCGAATCATGCCTCCTTGCCATTAGTGGAAATATAACAACAAAATTCATCGAAATGACTTCCCATTTCGATTCAGGAATTGTGTGTGGATGTAACAATCCCACTAGATGTCTATGCTCATCCTTCACTTGCTGACATTGTAGACATCTAACCACATAATTAACTATATCCTCTTTCATTCCTTTCTAGAAGAATAAAGGCTTAAGGTCTACCTTCATCTTCATGACTCTAGGATTAGCTATATATACTACTCGATGAGTTTCACTCAAAATAAAATTTCTCAATTCATCGTTAGGTGGTACATAAATTATGTTTTTATACCTCAACAATTTGTCATTGTCAAATTAATAACCTTCAAACTTCGGTACCATCATGGTATCTTGTCCAATATTATCCTTAACTTCCTTGTACCAATCATCATCTATCTATAATGCTATAATATTTTCACAAAGATTTGTCTTAAGAGGTATTACCGATAATATAGATGGTCTCCGACTCAATGCATCCCCTACTCTGCTCATCGTTCCTTTAATGTAACTAATCTCAAGTTCATATTCGCTAAGTAGTTCTGACCAATGCCTTTTTCGTGCATTCAAGTCACTCTGAGTAAAAATATGTTGTGATCCACAGTGATCATTCTTTAATTCGATTTTTCATCCACTAAGATAATGTCTCCAAACCATCAAGGCATAAATGATTGCTAATAACTCCAAATCATGTGTTGCATGATTCTCTTTATTCCTTCTTAATTTCCTTGAAATGTAAGTGATCAATTGATTGTCTTGCATTAAAACTCCACCTAGACCTTCCTTAGATGCATCTGTGCATACCAAGAATTCCTTGTCCATGTTAGGAACCTTCAATATCGGTGTTGTCATTAATAACTCCTTAAGATTTTGAAATTATTCCATGTATTTCTATAACCATACAAATTTTTTTTTTTCTTTTGCAATTTCATAATTGGATTTTCTATCTTCGAAAAACCTTCAATGAAACGTCAGTGATAACCTACTTACCCCATAAATCTATGCACTTCCTATATGTTTTGTAGTGTTTTCCATTCTATAATAGCCTCAACCTTCGTTGGATCCACAGTGATACCTTCTCTAGATATTATATGTCCCAAGTAATAAATCTTTGTCTGGTAAAAAAAACACTTTGACAACTTCCTATACAACTTGTTTTCTATTAGACACTGTAAAACCAATCTCAATTGTTCGTCGTTATCTTCTTTCATTCGAGAATAAATCAGTATGTTATTGATAAATACTTGTACAAACTTGTCCAAGTATTTGTGGAATAACCCATTCATCAAACTCATGGATGCACACAGGGAATTTGTCAGTCCAAACAGTAAAAAAATAAACTCATAGTGTTTGAATCTTGTCTTAAATGAAGCCTTATGGATATCTTCCTCCTTAATATGTAATTGATTATATCTTGATCTCAATTCAATCTTTGAAAACATTGTTTCTCCCTTCATTTGATAAATAAATCATCAATCCTTGGCAAAAAATACTCGTTCTTGATTGTATCTTTGTTCAATTGATGGTAGTCAATGCAAAGCCTCCACGATCCATCCTTCTTTCTAAAAATTATCACTGGTGCACTCCACAGTGACACACTTGGACATATAAGTCCCAAGTATAACAACTCCTTCAATTGCATTTTCAACTCTTGCAATTTCAATGTAGACATCCGGTATGGAGTTCTTGCAATAGGTTCAGTTCCAGGTTTCATATCTATGGTAAACTCCAATTCTTTGTCTAGTGGAAACCATGGTAATTCCTTAAGAAATACATTGACAAACTATGGTACTACAAGAAGGTTTTCTAATCCTTCTCCGTCCCCCTTTTCATTAATATCTAAGATGGCATATAAGTTACACCCTTTGCACATAATTTTCTGTAATTATAAGGAAGAAATAAACCTCAACGACACTCCCTGGTTTCTTCCAACAATTACTCTACTCTATCCGAAATCATTTGTTAAACTTAACCATTTCATATTGTAGTTAAGTATCACATCGTATGATTCTAACCAATCCATTCCGATCACTATATCATAAGATCCCAAGATTGTAACATACAGGTTCACACTTGTCACTAAGTCACCCAAGTTAATCTTACAATCCTTAACTTTTCCTCTAACCTTTTTCTTGGCCCCAGATGCCATTTTCACATGTCTAAAATCATATTGTTCGACCTCCTTCAACTTAATTCCTTTAAGCACAACACTAGATATACAAATTTTAGTAGCTACTGGATATATTAAAATACTAAAGTTTTGATCGACGATCATACCTAACGTCTCAAGTACGGTGGACTGATGCTCGACATGATGGTTATTTACCATTGCAGGTAACCTATGGGCCTTGCCCAAATGTCCAACTATCATAGGTCCTGATGATGCGAAAGATATTACATTTTCAATAGGACAATTTCTCTGATAATGTGTCTCTATACATGTCCAACATCCATTCTTCTGTTCGATGCTCCTAGTCCTAGAAGTAGAAACTGTTGGCCTATGAGTCTGTTGTGATGGTATGTTCTACGTACTGGGTCAAAGTTGTTGTTGCTGTTGTGGATGAAATTGTTGTTTTTGCTGTGGTGCTCATTCAAGAGTCCTTTGTTGAGGAGTCTGTCATCGCGGCGTTGAGAATACAGGTCCTATGGGCATATCAGAGTGCCCAAAAGTTTGTCTCACTGGTGTCTGATGCTACTGAACTCAAAGTGGTGCCTGCATAGTCGATATGGAAGGGGTCCTTCCTTGACCCCCACTATTTATCTCTTCTTCAGCAATGAGAGCCTTCTAAACTTCATCTCGCAATGACTGACGCATAAATATCCTCACTTTCACATGGATGTTGAAGTTGAGGTCAAACAAAAACTTGTTAACCTATAGTTTCTCATTGTTAAAATGTGTAACATATGTAAGTAGCTCCATGTACCTGGCCTCATGCTTTGGCACCATACAACTACCCTGTCGTAAGTCGTTGAACTCATTAATATGGCACTCAATGAATTCATCAGACACATAGCTCTCCCATAATCTTTCCTCAAACAATTTCCATGACACATCTTCAATGACCATTTTTAGTTGAGGTAAGAGTGTCTTCCACCAAAGAAGAACACTCCCTTTCAGTTGAAATACCTCCATGCATACTTTCATGTTGGAGGTGTGACCTCGTAATGCAAAGCGCATCACCATGTTCTCTAACCATGCGTCAGTGACTAAGTTGTTTGTGGCACCCCAAAACTCAAGAAATTTCACTTTCTCGAGTTCTCTGTGTATACTGCTGCTACCTACCGAAGTGCAATGTGAACCCTCATTGGGAACATACTCTTTTCCCTCACCTTGATCCAAGTGGTTGAACAATGCCTTTGACATCATCTCGAAGGATCTCATCATATCTACTACATCTCTGACATCAACCTGATCTTGCTCAGTAGTCTTCTCCTCTCCAAGTGGAGTCGATCCCTCATGCGTGGATTCTCTCGGAGGAATTGTACCTCTTCCCCCTGCACCACATCGTCTACTCATCCTACGTATTTTGACCATGGTACCTGTCATAACAAATTTAAATTTCATTAGTTATTCATATTTAACTTATATATTAAAAAAGTGGAAAGCGTAATAGTTATGTTGTCATAGGGATGAACCCGCTCTTATACCATATGTAACAGACCCTTCCATACCACAACACAAGTATTAAACACGACAAAAAACTGATTAATTTTTTTTGTTCTTTAATCAATATAGACATCACATCTAGGTTATGATTCATTATCATTGATACCTTAAAATGTCTAACATCTGTAAACGCTAGCAACATAACATATGAAGAAAACAAAGTAAAAATGTATACCTGCCCAACCTACCATGCAAGGTTGGGACCTTCAAGACACATAATCGGTGCTCAAGTCTAGGATTCATCTGATTGATTTTGTTTAAGGTCTCAAGAATGACAATTGTTCTGAGGAACATGAAGATATATATTCCCATAACCTAGTCCAGTCTAAACATTCTAGACTGAAATCATCATGTACTAAAATACTATTCCTTGCAATTGAACAATGCTCATATCAAAATTACTTAGCAATATTGTTAAGTCTAGGAATGAAGATATTAATCATATTTTATCTTAGTAAGGTTTGAAATGAAATGCTTATTTAACATTCACTTAATTTTGAATTTGTATAATGGTTTGATTTACAAGTTGGTCATTAGTTAAGACATTGTATCAACCTACGAACATATAATATCAACCCTTAGTGTGATACTATGAAAATGTGAAACTTCAATAAGATTTTACTATATCACTGACATAGTTTGAATTTGTTTCCCAATAACCTTAAATAAGTAGTGACAACCTAGAGTACTCAAGTTAGAAAAAATTCAATTAGGACTAGCTAAATAACCTTGGAAACCTTAACCCTTGCTAAGTTATAGTACATAATTACAACCATGATATAACCAATATCCAATACATCTGTCAGAAGTGTACCATTAGATAAATGAGAGTGATAAGGATACAAACATAGGGAGATTCAAGTAATCCATTAATAACCTAATTATGAATCGAATTCCAAAACAATAGTATATATATATATATATATATA